>JAYJMB010047541.1:0-30299 GCA_036873735.1 Pouteria campechiana
GTCTTTGGCCAACCATCAAGTTTTTGGCATCATCGCCAGGGACTGATTGTGAACCATCTATATTTCTTGGCTCATCACACATTACACATAATAATAATCATACTTCACTAATCGCTAAAGTCATATACATGACTTTACTCAAAATCCCTAGGTCTATTTCACTCAAAACTACGAATAAGACCATTCTATATGTACAATTCGGTTTCTATAACAATTTCTTTGCAATACACTTATTTATCACCTTAGTTCTTCACTATGCTGAAATACAAAAAAAATTTCCCTCATTTTTAACACACTAGGTGTAGTATACAGGGATACAATTTAAATACAGTAGATAGTGTATACAGAGAATACAACAAAAAGCAAAATCTACTAAAGGAAAGAAGACATGAATTCTTAGAATGAATGACATTGAAACTTTGAAAAGAAGTCACAAAGAGCATCTATAGCTATGAAGTTCAAGCCTCCATGAGTGATCGAATAAATCTCCAATAGATAAAATTAATATCTAAGAGCATCTACCTAACAAAGATTTAGAAAAATCATTCTATGGATAAGTCAGATAAACTGCTTAAACTCAACATTTGTCCACAATACAAAGACGAATTTAGTTTATCGAAACAAAGAGATGAAACGGAGCTGAACTCAGATAAATGAAGAGTTAAAATAAAGTCAAATTATTCAAGTATTTGTCTCTTATATAAAGTCTATCTGAGACTGAGCAAGATCAAGGAACTCATCTGTAATCATCTATAAAAGACATAAAAGATAAAGTAGAAGCAACACAACAGCTATAGAAGAACAACTTTGTTTGTTGTCTTAATCTGCAAGTTCGTCTAACACTTGTAACAAACAAACCATAACATGACAATCACTTATGAACGATTAAACCATCATATGAACGACTAAAAAGAGGATTCATCTATGCCTCATAACTTTGTCTATCACTTATGATAGACAAATCATCATATGAACCATTTGGAAGACTTTGTCTATGGTATGCAACTTCGTTTGAGGTCTCTACCTAATAACAATAGATATAGTCATTTTGTCTGCCGTAAAGAAGCCTTATCTGTGCCAAAAGAGTTGTCTATTACTTATAACAGACAAACCTATCATAGACAAAGCTACTTCATCTAATGAAAGAAACTTTATCTGCTAAGAGAACTTTGTCTAATGATTAGTAAAGAGAAGAACTTCATTTGAGCTTCTATAATTCGTCTGTCACTTATAGTAGACAAACTAGAAGATGAAGTAAAATATTACAATAATCTCAGATAAATTTACATAGATGAAGTTGTTTATAATGTGGTTCTACTCAGAGAATACTATTCATGCCCCCCTAGAGCAGGAATCTAAAAAAAGTGCTGGGAGCACTTTTGTATTTTCATTATATGGGATATAGTGAAACCCAAGGCACAATGAGTGTGTGCCCTTAGAAGAGAATGATATCTACTATAGATTTTGAAAATTTGAAATACTTGTCTCCTAGTTTGATAAAATATCCATATGTAACTTCGCTAAAGATATATATATATATATATATATGTATATGTAATGAAAGCTAACAAGGTCCAGAAGACCCAAGCAATTGATTCTATACAGGAGCTTTTAGGAACAAGAGAAGTCAGAAGAATCACCTATGAGATATTCAGAGAAGCTAAAGACAATCAAGTAAGCATTTTTCAATAAATGAGGTAACCTTTTTATCTAAAGTCTTAAACTTTCAAGAAATCTATATTTGAAAGTATATCATTATGAATCATTTATGTATGCTCC
Organism: Pouteria campechiana; assembly: GCA_036873735.1. Taxonomy (NCBI): domain Eukaryota; kingdom Viridiplantae; phylum Streptophyta; class Magnoliopsida; order Ericales; family Sapotaceae; genus Pouteria; species Pouteria campechiana. Next base: position 1,780 of record JAYJMB010047541.1, read on the forward strand.
AAATTATATACTCTTCATTGCTTCACTTATACATATGATATAAAGCCAAGAAATTAGTCACTCAAATCTTTATAAATTAAAATCCCTTAATTATAAGTGAACTAATATCATGTTCTTAGACAATCATGCTTATCTTTTATCAAAGTAAATTAAAAAATTACATTATCTCATATTGACCCGCAAACAAAGTCACCAATTTATCTATAGGATTGTCTGAAGCCACCTAATTAGTCTCATGCTCTCAAGGTTCAACCTTAGAAACCCCTATTTTAACCTTGTCTTAGGCATAACTCTCTCATTATCTGTTAGCGACAGAATCCCTCCTCTAAAAAAGGTGAATCAAATCCTTACTATTTCCCTCTCCACGTCTCGTCCTCTTGGCACCGTTTTGTTCTGCTCATCTCATTGCCCAAGTTCTCCCACATCAAAATCCTAAAACTCATTGACGGAGATGGCAAACTCAAGAATTGCAAAAATGACTTCAGTATCTACATACGACAAAAGAAGAGATAGAGAAGAATCAAAAGAGATGCTTCAAACTCACAAACTAAGGTTTCAAAGAAACTGGCTTCTTGAGGTAATCTTTTGAAATCATGAACAAAGTTATCATGAGTTTATGAGTAAGTATAACAAAAGAAAAGTATTGAAAGGAAAGGTTATTAATTTTGACTTCTTCAAAGTAATGAAGATGGAAGTATGTAGTTGGATAAGTTTCTAAGGGTGAAATGAATTCATGACTTGCAAATGTTATTTGAGAATGGTAAAAATATTTCTTTGCAACTATGATCCTAAGATGAAAATGACCTAGATTGAGGACAAAGAAATAAATATGTCTCCTGAAAGCATTAGAGAATGCTTAAATATCCCCATCAGTGAAATGCAAATATTTGAATGGCCAACACCTAGAAGAGAGATGTTTTCACAGCTAATAGTGATAGCCATTAGGGATGATGTGAGAAGTCTAAACCCCAAGAATCTAGATATAAATCTAAGAGTTGCATACAATATCCTAAGCAATAACATCTATCCCAAGATTGGAAGCAGGGATAATATTTCTGAAAGAGATGTAAGGATTCTGTTGAAATAGAAAAAGCAACTAGATCTAGCCAAATTAATGTCTGAACAGCTCCATCAAGTCAAATCATAAACAAAACATCCTCTGCCCTATGGAATGATAATGACCAAAATATCAAAAAAGGTAAAAGTAGATTTGTCACATGAGGGACCAGATAAATTCAAATACTCAGACATGGTGAATAAAGTGACACTAAAAAGAATGGGAATATCCATGGCACCAGATGGTACAGTTGGTGTGTTGTCATATAGGCAACTAAATTTAGAACCTTGCTCCAATTAAAATTTTTATAGTAGTGTAAGGAAGGGTCAATTCCACGGAGAGTATCTAACTTAGTTTTATCCAATGTAAATAAGAAATGGGGGTTCTGAATATAATGAAGAAAGTGTTATAAAAAAAATTCTATCAGAGAAGAAAACCCTGGTTCAAGTCAACATCCACAATCAGAATCTTATAACTAATCATTGAAATAATTATAAATTAATTTACACTTTGAATATTCACCATTGGAATTATTTTTCCTATCTCTCTACTTCGACATAGTCAATTAGAAACACATGATCAAATTAACCCTAACTACTAACAATTTCAGACACGCACCAGAGATTTAATATTATAGCAGCCTTAAGATTTGTAGAGATTGATGAAGCAAAATAATGCAAGCACCAGCGGTTGCATTTAATTTAGTCAAATATTCTTCATAAGATTTAAAAACTATAATAACAGCAAATTATCAAACCCTAGTTGCTTCGCAGATTAGAGGGATCAAATAATTATGAATTTGATATCTAATCTAGCAATAAATTACAATGAATAATAAACTAGTAAATCTCATAGCAATTAAACATAACAATCATAATCATGAATCAAAGAAGAATATTTAATACTCAAAGTATAAATTGAACAATTAAAACAAATTAGATCTCATAGTATATTGATTCTAAGGATTTTATCTCCTTAAACCAAGACTAAAATTTTAGCTATGCAGGGCCATGAAATCACAAAGAAAATAAAATAAAAGAGAGAAGAGAGAAAATTCTTTATCGAAATCTGCCAAGAAGTCTTCTCTAAACCTTAGCAAAAGAACCCTAAAAAATCCTAGGAAACTGCCATTTATACAGTCAAAAATACAAAAATAGCAATTTTTGCAAGTTTCAAAAATTGGGGAAGGGATGGGCACTGCAAGCACCACCTTGCTATCTGGTGGTGCAGTGGTGTGTGAGGTGGATTGGATCCGGACGGGGCTAGATGGGCACTAGCGGCGCCTGTCTGCTGCCTCCAGTTCTTTGCTCCTTGTTGCTCCTCCTCTACACTTCATCCCGACTTTGGCATTCTTCATATTTTTTTCCCTTGATGTCAATTTTTCTTGTGTTTATTCTAGAACATCTTTAATCAACTCAATTGGAGGTCGGATGAGAGAATTATACCCAAAATACGAAGTGATGCTGAAATTATCCAAAATCCTTCAATTAACTTCTTCTTGCACTTAGCCACTTCAATTGTCTCCTAAACTAGAATATAAGAATAATGAGTGCATATAGGAGCCAAAGAAGTGTAATTTGTATTCTCATCAACAGTCACAAAGAAAGCAAAAAAGCCAGGATAGCCCAAAAGAATGAGGCAAGAAGAAGAAGAACAGTCTGGGAAGAAGTCCCTTCAAAAGCAATAGAAGAAATCAACTCATACATATACACTAATGAAATAAGAAGAGAAGATATCACAGAAAAATTTATGACTGAAATGGTAGATGAGTTGATACAAGATTATTTCTCAATTGAAAAAAGAAAAATAATGAAAAATGAAGACCTTGCAGCAGAAAGGGTAAGAGATGAAGAAAGATCAGAGTACCATATACATTCAACCTTATTAGCAACAGAAGTAGAGGCAGCAGTTACGCCATCTCCACCTCTAAGTCCATTCTCGTTTAGACAAGCTTACTCCACCAAATCATCTCACTCCATAAAACCAAGAGAGAAGAATTATCAATATTGAAACATTCTTCTTAGCTCTCAATATTAGGATAGACTCAATAGATCAAAAACTAAACACTCTAATCTCTCGGGCAATTGAAAGAGTCGAGCCAAATTCAGTCACCTTAGTCCCACACTTCCTAAGCTTCTCATGGAGAATTGAGTAAGCTGCGCTAAATGGAGTCATCTAGGTCTCACTCTTACTAAGCTTCTCATGGAAAATTGAGAAAGCCGAGCAAAATCTTATCATCTTGGTCCCAGTCTTCCAAGCTTTTTATAGGCAATTAAGAGAGTCAAATCCAATCTTCTTAGTCCCACTCTTCGAAAGGTTCTTGTGAGTAATTGAGACAGCCGAGCTAAATCCGATCATCCTGGTGCCACTCTTTCTTAGCTTCAAATGGGCATTGAAAGAGCCGAGCTAAATCTAGTTATCCTGGTCCCACTCTTCCTATGTTACTCATGGGGAATTTATAGAGCCAAGCTAAATCGAGTCATCTTATTCCTACTCTTCCTAAGCTTCTCATTGGCAATTTAAAGAGCCGAGTCAAATCTAATCATCCTGGTCCCACTCTTCCTAAGCTTCTCATTGCTAATTGAGAGAGCCGAGCTAAATCTAGTCATCCTGATTCCATAATTCCAAAGCTTCTTATGGTCGAATGAGAGGGATGGGCTAAATTCAGTCATCCTGATCCCAATATTTCAAAAATTCTCTTCAGAAATTAAGAGAAGCGAGCTAAATCTAGTCTTCTCGGTCTCACTATTCCTAAGCATCTCATGGGCAATTAGGAGAGGGCCAAATCAAATCATCTTGGTCCCACTCTTCCTAAGCTTCTTATGAGTAACTAAGAGTACCGAGCTAAATCCAGTCATCCTGATCCCACTGTTCCAAAGCTTCTCATGGTCGATTGAGAGAGCCGAGCTATATATCTAGTCATCCTGATCCCAATATTTCAAAGCTTTTCTTGGGCAATTAAGAGAAACGAGCTAAATTTGGTCATCTTGGTCCCATTGTTTCTAAGCATCTCATGGGCAATTAAGAGAGTTGAAGAAAATCCACTCATCTTGGTCCCACTATTCCTAAGCTTCTCATGGCTAATTGAGTGAGCCAACCTAAATCTAGTCATCCTGGTCCTACCCTTCCTAAGCTTCTCATGGACAATTGAGAAAGCTGAAGAAAATCTAGTCATCCTGGTCCCACTATTCCTAAGCTTCTCATGGCTAATAGAGTGAGCCAAGCTGTTCTAGTCATCCAGATCTCACTCTTCCTAAGCTATTCATGGGTAATTGACAGAGCCAAGCCAAATCTAGTCATCTGGGTACTACTCTTCCTTAGCTTCTCATAGGCAATTGAGAGAGCCGAGCCAAATCCAATCATCCCGGTCCCACTTTTCCTAAGCTTTTCATAGGGAATTGAGACAGTTGAGCTAAATCTTTTCATCCTAGTTCTAATGTTTCTAAGCTTCTCATGGGCAATTGAAAGAACCAAGCTTGATCAAGTCATCTAGTTCCACTCTTTCTAAGCTTCTCATGGAAAATTGAGAGAGCTGAGATAAATCAAGTCATCTTGGTTCCACTCTTCCTAAGCTTATCATGGGCAATTGAGAGAGTTGAGCCAAATTAGGTCTTTCTAGTCTCACTCTTCTTAAGCTTCTCATGGGTAATTAAGACATCTAGTCATCCGGGTCTTACTTTTTCTAAACTTCTTATAAGATTTTGTTAGAGTCGAGCTAAATCCAGTCATCCTTGTTCCACTCTTTGTAAGCTTTTTATGGGCAATTAAGAGAGCCGAGCCAAATTATGTCATCTTAGTCCTACTCTTCCTAAGCTTCACAAGGGCAATTGAGAGAATAAAGCTAAATCTAGTCACCCTGATCCCACCCTTCCTAACTTCTAATGGGCAATTGAAAGAGCCAAGCCAAATCTAGTCATCCTGGTCCCACTCTTCCTAAGCTTCTCATGCCAAATTGAGAGTGTTGAGCTAAATATAGTCATTTGGGTCTCACTCTTCCTAAGCTTCTCATAGGTAATTGAAAGAGCCAAGCCAAACCAGTTATCCTAGTCTCAATCTTCCTAAGCTTTTCATGGGCAATTGAGAGAGCAAAGCCAAATTCAGTTATCTTGGTCTCACTCTTCCCAGTCATCCTCATCCTAGTTTTCCTAAGATTCTTATAGAGAATTGATAGAGCCGAGCTAAATCTAGCCATCATTGTCCCACACATTCTAAGCTTCTCATGGGCAATTGAGAGAGACAAGCCAAATTTAGTCATCTTGGTCCCATTATTTTTAAGATTCTTGTGGGTAATGGAAATAGCTAAGCAAAATCCAATCATCCTAGTCCCACTCTTCATATGCTTCTAATGTGTAATTGAGAGAGAAGAGCAAAATTCATTCATCTTGGTCCTAGTCTTCTTATGCTACTCATGGGTAGTTGAGTGAGCCGAGCTAAATTTAGTAATCTAGGTCGCACTCTTCCTAAGCTTCTCATGGAAAATTACTAGAGCCGAGCTAAATCCAGTCATCTTGGTCACACCCTTCCAAAGCATCTCATGGGCAATTAAAAGAATTGAGCCAAATCTAGTAACCCTAGTCTCACACTTCCTAAGCTTCTCTTGGGTAATAGAGTGAGCTAAGCTAAGTGGAGTAATCCATGTTACACTCCTAAGCATCTAATGTGAAATTAAGAGAGTAGAGCTAAATCAAGCCATCCTGGTCCCACTCTTCCTAAGCTTCTCATGAGCAATTAAAAGAGTTGAGACAAATCTAGTCATCTTAGTACTCATGGGCAATTGATAGAGCCGAGCTAAATCTAGTCATACTGAACCCACTCTTCCTATGTGTCTCATGGGTAATTAAATGAGCCGAGCTAAATCTAGTCATCTAGGTCCTACTCTTCCTAAGCTTCTCATGAAAAATTGGGAGAGCTGAGCTAAATCCAGTCATCCATGTCCCCCCCTTCTGAAGCTTCTCATAGGGAATTGAGAGGGCCGAGCTAAATTTAGTTATCTTGGTCTCACTCTTTCTAAGCTTTTCATGATGGGTAATTGAAAGAACCAAGCCAAATTAAGTCATCCTTGTCTTACTCTTCCTAAGCTTTTCATGGGCAATTGAGAGAGCCGAGATAAATCCAATCATACTGTTCTCACTCTTCCTAAGCTTTTCATAGGGCATTGAGAGAGCCGAGCTAAATCTAGACATCCTGGTCCCACCCTTCCTAAGCTTTTAATGGGCAATTGAAAGAGTCGAGCCAATTCAAGTCACCTTGGTCTCACACTTCCTAAGCTTCTCATAGGCAATTTAGTGAGTCGAGCTAACTGGAGTCATCCAAGTCCCACTCCTTCTAAGCTTTTCATGTGAAATTGAGAGAGCCTAATTAAATCAAGTAATCCTGGTCCCACTCTTCCTAGCTTCCATGGGTAATTGAGTTAGTTGAGCTAAATCTAGTCTTACAGGTCCCTCTCTTCCTAAGCTTCTTATGGGTAATTGAGAGAATCGAGTCAAGTCTTGTCATCCTGGTCACACTCTTCCTAAGCATCTCACAGGAAATTGAGAGCTCCAAGCTAAATTAGGTCATCCTAGTCCCAATCTTCCTAGACTTCTCATGGAAAATTGAAAGAGTCGAGCAAAATCTAGTCATTCTAGTCCCACTGTTCCCAAGTTTCTCATGGGAAATTGAGAGAGCTAAGCTAAATTAAGTTATCCTTGTCCCACTCTTCGTAAGCTTCTCATGGGCAATTGAGAGAGCCGAACTAAATCCAATCATCTTAATCCCACTCTTCCTAAGCTACTCATGGGAATTAAAAGAGCCGAGCTAAAAACAATCATCTGTTCTTCCTATGCTTCTCATGAGTAATTAAGAGAACCAAGCAAAATGAAGTCATCCTGGTCCCACACTTCGTAAGCTTCTCGTGAGTAATTGAGACAGCCGAGCTAAATTCAATCATCCTGGTTCCACTTTTCCTAAGCTTCTCAAGCGAAATTGAGAAAGTCGAGTAAAATCCAGTTATTCTGGTACCACTTTTCTTAAGCATCTCATAGGTAATTAAATGAGCTGAGCTAAATCCAGTCATCTAGTTTCCACTCTTCCTAAGCTTCTCATGAAAAATTAAGAGAGCCGAGCTAAATCCAGTTATCCATGTCCCACCATTCCGAAGCTTCTCATGGGCAATTAAGAGAGTTGAGCTAAATTCTATCATCCTGGTACCACACTTCATAACTTCTCATGGTGAATTAAGAGATCCGATCCAAATCCAATAATCCTAGTCCCATTTATCCTAAGCAACTCAAAGGCAATTGAGAATCTGAGCTAAACCTAGTCATTCTAGTCCCATAATTCCTAAGCTTCTTAATTGAGAGGGCTGAGCTAAATCTAGTCATACTGGTCCCACTCTTCAAGCTTCTCATAGACAATTGAGAGAGCCAAGCTAAATTGAGACATCCTAGTGCCACCCTTCTTAAGGTTTTCATGGGCAATTGAAAGAGTTGAGCCAAATCAAGTGACCGTGGTCCCACACTTCTTAAGCTTCTCATAGGCAACTGAGTCAGCCGAGCTAACTTGAGTAATCTAGGTTCCACTCCTTCTAAACTTCTCATGAAAAATTGAGAGAGCCTAGTTAAATCAAGTCATCCTAGTCCCACTCTTCCTAAGCTTCTCATGAGCAATTGAGAGAGCTGAGCCAAATCTAGTCATGTTGGCCCCACGTCCTAAGTTTCTCATGAGTAATTGAGAGAGCCTAGCAAAATACACTCATTATTGTCCCACTCTTCCTTAACTTCTCATGGACAAGTCATCCCGATCCTAGTTTTCCTAAGCTTTTCTTCGGCAATTGAGAAAGCCAAGCTAAATCCAATCAACTTAGTGCCAATCTTCCTAAGCTTCCCATGGAAAATTAAGAGAGCCTAGTTAAATGAAGTCATCCTTGTCATACCCTTCCAAAGCTTCTCAAGGCCAAATAAGATAGCCGAACAAAATCTAGTCATCCTAGTCCCACTCTTCCTAGCTTCTGATGGGTAATTGAGTGAGCCAAGCTAAATCTAGCCTTCCAGGTCCCTCTCTTCCTTAGCTTCTCATTGGTAATTGAGAGAGTCAAGCCAAATCCTGTCATCTTGGTCCTACCCTTTCAAAGTTTCTCATTGGCAATTGAGTTCGAGCAAAATTTAGTCATCCTGGTGCCCCTCATCCTAAGCAGAATGGGTAATTGAGTGAGCTGAGACAAGTACAAGCATCCAAGTCCCACTCTTCCAAAGCTTTCAATGGGGAATTATGGGAGCTCAGCCAAATCCAATCGTCCTTGTCCCACTTTTCCTAACTTCACATAGGGAATTGAGAGGGCTGAGCTAAATCCAGTCATGTTGGTCTTACTCTTTCTAAGCTTCTCATGGGAAATTGTGAGAGTCGAGCTAAATTAAGTCATCCTAGTACCATTCCTTTTAAGTTTCTCATGGGAAATTGAGAGAGTCGAGTTAAATTCATTCATCCTGGTCTTACTCCTCCTAAGCTTCTCATGGGCAATTGAGAGAGTCAAGCCAAATCAAGTCATCCTGGACCCACTCTTCCTAATCGTCGCTAGGGCAATCAAGATAGTTGAGTAAATTTTGTCACCATAGTCCCATAATTCGTAAGCTTTTCACACGAGTATTTGAGAGAGCCGAGCAAAATCAAGTCATTTTAGTCTTACTATTCCTAGGCTTCTTATTGGGAACTGAGAGAGCTGAGCCAAATTCAGTCATACTAGTCCCACTCTTCTTAAGCTTCTCAAAAGGAATTGAGAGAGCCAAGGTAAATTTGGTAATCCTAATCCCACTCATCCTTAGCTTTTCATGGGAAATAGTGAAAGCCGAGGTAAATTCAGTTATCTTAGTCCCACTGTTCCTAAGCTTCTCATGGGCAATTGAGAGAACCGAGCCAAATCAAGTCATCCTTGTCCCACTCTTCGTAAGATTCCAGTGGGTAGATTAGACAATAGAGCTACATCCAATCATCCTGGTGCAACCCTTCCTAAAGTTCTCATGGGCAATTGAGAGAGCCGAGCAAAATGAGAGAGCTGAGCAAAATCAATTCATCCTGGTCCCACTCTTTGGAAGCTTCTCGTGGGTAATTAAGATAGCTGAGCTAGATCCAATCAATCTAGTCCCACTTTTCATAAGCTTCTTATTCACAATTGACAGAGTCGAGCTAAATCCAATCATTCTAGTAGCAATCTTCCCAACTTTCTCGTGGCCAATTAAGAGAGCCAAGCCAAATTCAGTCATCTTGGTCCCATTATTTATAAGATTCTCATGGGTAATTAAGATAGCCAAGCAAAATCCAATCACCCTGGTCCCACTCTTCCTAAGTTTCTAATGGGTAATTGAGAAAGTCGGGCAAAATCCATTCATCTTGGTCCCAGTCTTCCTTTGCTACTTATGGTTAATTGAGTGAGCCGAGCTAAATCCAGTCATCCTAGTCTTACACTTCTTAAACATTTCATGGGCAATTGAAAGAGTCAAGCCAAATCCAATCATCCTGATCCCACTCTTCCTAAGCTTCTCATGCCCAATTAAGAGTGCTAATCTAAATCTAGTCATCTAGGTCCAACTCTTCATAAGCTTCTCATGGCTAATTGGAAGAGCCAAGCCAAATCTAGTCATTCTAGTTTTAGTCTTTCTGAAGCTTCTCATGGGCAATTGAGAGAAGTGAGTCAAATTCAGTCATCCTTGTCCCAATCTTCCTAAGATTCTAATAGGGAATAGAGCCGAGCTAAATCCAGTCATCCTGGTCGCAATCTTCCTAACCTTCTCATAGGCAATTTAGACAACCGAGCCAAATCTAGTTATCTTAGACCCATTATTTGTAAGATTCTTATGGGTAGTTGAAATAGCCAAGCAAAATCCACTCATCTAGGTCCTAGTCTTCTTGTGCTACTCATGTGAAATTGAGAGGGCCGAGCTAAATCTAGTCATCTTGGACCCACTCTTCCTAGGTGTCTCCTGGGTAATTGAGTGAGCTGATCTAAACCTAGTTATCTAGGTCCCACTCATTCTAAGATTTTCATGAGAAATTGGGAGAGCCGAGCAAAATCTAGTCATCCTTGTCCTACCCTTTCGAAGTTTTCATGGGCAATTGAGAGAGCCGAGCAAAATTTAGTCATCCTGGTTCCCTTCATCCTAAGCTTCTCATAGGTAATTAAGTGAGCTGAGCTAAATCTAGTTATCTAGGTCTCACTCTTCCTAAGCTTCTTGTGGATAATTGAGAGAGCCAAGTTAAATCAAGTCATCCTAGTCCCACTCTTCCTAAGCTTCTCATAGGAAATTGAGAAAGCTGAGTTAAATCCATTCATCCTGGTTCCGCTCCTCCTAAGCTTCTCATGGGCAATTGAGAGAGCCTAACCAAATCAAGTTATCCATGTCTCACTCTTCGTAAGCTTCTAGTGGGTAATTGAGATAGTCGAGCTATATCCAATCATCCTGATCCAACTCTTCCTAAGCTTCACATTGCAATTGAGAGAGCATAGCTAAACCCAATCATCCTAGTCCCACTCTTCCTAAGCTACTCATGGGCAATTGAGAGTGCTGAGTTAAATCTAGTTATCATTGTCCCATAATTTCTAAGTGTCTCTCATAGGCAATTGAGAGAGCCAAGAGAAATCCAGTCATCCCTGTAGCAATCTTCTGAACCTTCTCATAGGCAATTAAGAAAGCCGAGCCAAATTCAGTCATCTTGGTCCCATTATTTGTAAGATTCTCGTGGGTAATTACGATAGCCATGCAAAATCTAATCATCCTAGTCCCAATCTTCCTAAGCTTCTAATGGATAATTGAGAGAATGGACAAAATCCATTCATCTTGGTTCTAGTCTTCCTATGCTACTCATGAGTAATTGAGTGAGTCAAGCTAGATCTAGTCATCAAGTCGCACTCTTCCTAAGCTTCTCATGGAAAATTAAGAGAGTTGAGCTAAATTTAGTCACCTTGTTCCTACACTTCCTAAGCTTTTCTTAGGTAATTAAGTGAGCTTAGCTAAATGGAGTCGTCCTACTCCTTCTTTGCTTCTCATGAAAATTTGAGAGAGCTAAGTTAAATCAAGTCATCTTAGTCCCACTCTTCCTAAGTTTCTAATGGATAATTAAGAGAGATGAGCAAAATACACTCATGCCAGGCCTACTCTTTCTTAGCTTCTCAAGGGCAACTGAGAGATCTGATCAAAATTCAGTCACCCCGATCCTTGTTTTCCAAAGTTTCTCTAAGGCATTTGAAAGGGCCAAACTAAATCTACTCATCTTAGTCCCAATCATCCTAAGCTTCCTATGTGAAATTGAAAGAGCATAGCTAAATCTAGCCATCCTTGGACTCTTCTAAAGCTTCTCATCAGAAATTAAGAGTGCCAAAGAAAATCCAATCATTCTAGTCCCACTCTTTCTAAGCTTCTCATGGGTAATTGAGTGAGCCAAGTTAAATGTAATTATCCAGGTCCATATCTTCCTACGCTTCTTATGGGTAATTGATTGACCCGAGTCAAATTCAGTCATTCTGGTCCCACTCTTCCTAAGCGTCTCATGGGCAATTAAGAGATCCGAGTCAAATCCAGTCATCTTGATTCCACACTTACTAAGTTTCTCATAGGGAATTGAGAGAGCTAAGTTAAATCAAATGATCAAAGTCCCACTCTTTCTAAGTTCTCATAGGCAATTGAGAGAGTCAAGCTAAATGGAGTCATCCGATTCTCTCACTCTTCTTAAGTTTATCATGGAAAATTTTGAGAGCTGAGCTAAATCCAGTCATCCTAGTCCCACTGTTCCCAAGCTTCTCATGGGCAATTGAGAGAATTGAGCCAAATCAAGTAATCCTTGTCTCCCTCTTCCTAAGCTTCTAATGAGCAATTAAGAGAGTTGAGCTAAATCAAGTCATCCATGTCCAATTATTTGTAAGCTTCTAGTGGGTAATTGGGATAGCTGAGCAAAATCTAATCATCCTGGTCCCACTCTTCCTAAACTTCTTGTTGCAATTGAGAAAGTTGACCTAAATTCAATCATCTTGGTCCCACTCTTCCTAAGATACTCATGGGCAATTGAGAAAGCCCAGCTAAATCTAGTCATCCTTGTCCCACTCTTTCTTAGCTTTTCGGGGGCAATTGAGAATACCAAGACAAATTCTATCATCCTAGTCCCATAATTCCTAAGCATCTCATGGGCAATTGAGAGGGTGGAGCTAAATCCAATCATACTGGTCCCACTGTTCTTGAGCTTCTCATAGGGAACTGAAAGAGTCGAGTTAAATCCAGCCATACTGGTCCCACTCTTCCTAAGCTACTCATGAGCAATTGAGAAAGTCAAACTAAATCAAGTTATCCTTGTCCCACTTTTCCTAAGCTTCTTGTGGGTAATTGAGAGAGCCAAGCAAAATCTAGTTATCCTTGTTTCACTTTTCTTAAGCTTCTCATGGGCAATTATGAGAGCCAAACAAAATTTAGTCATCCAACTACCACTCATCCTAAGCTTCTCATGGGTGATTGAGTGAGCGGAGCTAAATGTAGTCATCTAACTCCCACTATTCCCAGGCTTCTCACTGGTAATTGAGAGAGCCGAACCAAATATTTTTATCCTAGTCCCACTCTTCCTAAGCTTCTCATTGCAATTTAGAGAGCCGAGCTAAATCCAATCATCCTTGTCCCAAACTTCCTAAGCTACTCATGGGCAATTGAGAAAGCCGAGCTAAATCTAGTCATCCTTGTCCCACTCTTCCTAAGCTTCTCATGGGCAATTGATAGTCGAGTAAAATTCAGTCATCCTGGTTCCACTCATCCTAAGCTTCTCATGGGTAATTGGGTGAGGCGAGTAAAATCTAGTCATCCCAGTCTCACTCTTCCTAAGCTACTTATAGGCAATTGAGAAAGCAGAATTAAATCTAGTTATCCTTGTCCCACTCTTCTTAAGCTTCTCAGGAGCAATTGAGAGAGCCAAAACAAATTCTGTCATCCTAGTCCCATAATTCCTAAGCTTCTCATGGGCAATTGAAAGGTCAAACTAAATGCAGTCATACTGGTCTCACTCTTCTTGAGCTTCTCCTATGGAACTAAAAGTGTTGAGCTAAATCTAGTCATACCGGTCCCACTCTTACTACTACTCATGAGCAATTAAGAAAGTTGAGCTAAATCTAGGCATCCTTGTCCCACTTTTCATAAGCTTCTCAGGGGCAATTGAGAGAGCCAAGCTAAATTTTGTCATCCAATCCGATAATTTCTAAGCTTCTCATGGGCAATTGAGAGGGCCGAGCTAAATGCAGTCATACTGGTCCTACTCTTCTTAAGCTTCTCATAGGGAACTGAAAGTACCGAGCAAAATTCAGTCATACTAGTCCCACTCTTACTAAATTACTCATGGGTAATTGAGAAAGCCGAGCTAAATCTAGTCTTCTATGTCCCACTCTTTCTAAGCTTGTCATGGGCAATTGAGAGAGCCAAGCAAATTTCAGTCATCCTAGTCCCACTCATTCTAAGCTTCTCATGAGTAATTGAGTGAGCCGAGTTAAATCTAGTCATCCAGTTCCCACTCTTCCTAAGCTTCTCATATGTAATTGAGACAGCTGAGCCAAATACTTTCATCCTTGTCCCACTCTTCCTAAGCTTGTCATGGGCAATTGAGAGAGCTGAGCACAATTTAGTCATCCTGGTTCACTCATCCTAAACTTATCATGGGTAATTGAGTGAGCCGAGGTAAATCTAGTTATCCAAGTCACACTCTTCCTAATTTTCTCATGGATAATTGAGGGAGCCTAGCCAAATACTTTCATCTGAGTCCCACACTTACTACTAAGCTTCTTACGGCGAATTGAGAGAGCCTAGCTAAATCACTCTTTCAAAGCTTGTCATGGGTACTTGAAAGAGTCAAGCTCATTGAAGTCATCCTAGTCCTACTTTCTCTAAGCTTCTCATGGGATATTAAGAGAGCCGAGCCAAATCAAATCTTCCATGTCTGACTCTTCGTAAGCTTCTAGTGGGGTAATTAAGATAGCTGACCTAAATCCAATCATCCTAGTCCCACTCTTCCTAAGCTTCTCATTACAATTGACAGAGCTGAGCTAAATCCAATCATCTTGGTCCCAGTCTTCCTAAGCTACTCAAGGGCAATTAAGAAAGCTAACCTGAATCTAGGCATCCTTGTTCCACTCTTCATATGCTTCTTAGGGGCAATTGAGAGAGTCAAGCCAAATTCTGCCATCCGGTTTGACAATTTCTAAGCTTCTCATGGGCAATTAAGAGAGCCAAGATAAATTCAGTCATATTGATGCCACTTGTCCTAAGCTTCTAATTGGGAATTGAGAGAGATGAGCAAATCAAGACATTCTGGTCCCACCCTTTCTATGCTTCTCATGAGCAATAAAAATAGTTGAGCCAAATCAAGTCACACTAGTCCCACACTTCCTAAGCTTCTCATGTGTAATTGAGTGAGTTGAGCTCAATGGAGTCATCCAGGTCCCACTCCTAAGTTTCTCATGCAAAATTGAGAGAGCTTAGCTAAATTAAGTTATCCTGGTCCCACTTTTCTTAACTTTCTCATGAGCAATTGAGAGAGTTGAGCCAAATCTATTCATCTTGGCCTCACTTTTCCTAAGTTTCTCAGTGGTAATTAAGCGAGCCTAGCAAAATACACTCATCCTGGTCACACTCTTACTTAGCCTCTCTTCGGCAACTGAGGGAGCCAATCAAAATCCAGTCATCCTAGTCCAAGTTTTCCTAAGCTTCTCTTAAGCAAATTAGAGTGCTGAGCTAGATCCAATCAAGTTAGTCTCAATTTTCCTAAGCTTCCTATGGGAAATTGAGAGAGCCTAGCTAAATCCAGTTATTCTTGTCCTACCCTTTCAAAGTTTCTCAAGGGCAATTGAGACAGCCAAACCAAATCCAGTCATCTTGGTCCCACTCTTCCTAAGATTCTCATGGGCAATTAATTGAGAGACTTAAGGAATATCAAGTCATTCCTAGTCCCACTCTTCGTAAGCTTCTCGTGAGTAATTGAGGCAGCCAAGCAAAATCCAATCATCCCTGTTCCCTAAGCTTTTCATGTGCTATTGAGAGAGTCGAGCTAAATCTAATCATCCCGATCCCACTCTTCGTAAGCTTTTCGTAGGTAATTGAGACAGCCAACCAATATCAAGTCATCCTGGTCCCACTCATCGTAAGCTTCTCATGGGTAATTAAGACAGTAGAGCTAAATCCAATCATCCCAATTGCAATTTTCTTAAGCTTATCATGTGCAATTGAGAGAGTTGAGCAAAATTCAGTCATCCTAGTACCACTCTTCCAAAGATTCTGATGGGCAATTGAGAGAGCCGACCTTAATCCAGTCTCCTAGTCCCACCCTTCCTAAGCTTCTCATGGGCAATTGAAAGAGTTGAGCCAAATCCTACAATCCTGGCCCTAGTCTTCCTAGGCTTCTAATGGATAATTGAGAGTGTTGAGCTAAATCTAGTCATCCAGGTCCCACTCTTCCTACTCTTCCTAATAAGCTTCTCATTGCTAATTGAAAGAGCCAAGTTAAATCACATCATCCTAGTTTTACTCTTCCTAAGCTTCTCATAGGCAATTTCAAGAGTCGAGCCAAATCCAGTCATCTTCATCCCATTATTTGTAAGATTCTCATGGGTAATTGAGATAACCAAGCAAAATCTAATCATCCGGGTCCCAGTCTTCGTATGGTGCTTATGGGTAATTGATAGAGCCTACCTAAATCCAGTCATCCTAGACCCACTCTTCCTAAATGTCTTTTGGGTAATTGAATGAGCCAAGCTAAATGTAGTCATCTCAGTCTCACTCTTTCTAAGCTTCTCATGAAAAATTGGGAGAGCAGAGCAAAATTCAGTCATCCTTGTCCCACTCATCCTATGCTTTTTATGGGTAATTGAGGGAGCTGAGCTAAATCTGGTCATGTAGGTCCCACTCTTTCTAAGCTTCTCATGGTCAATTGAGATAGCAGAGCAAAATTCAGTCATCCTAGTCCCACTTATCCTAAGCTTCTCATGGGTAATTGCGTGAGCCAAGCTAAATCTAGTCATTCACATCCCACTCTTACTAAGCTTTTCATGGGTAATTGAGCGAGTTAAGCCAAATATAGTCATCCAAGTCCCACTATTCGTAAGCTTCTCATGGCGAATTGAGGGAGCCAAGCCAAATCAAGTCATCCTTTTCTAACTCTTTCTAAGCTTCTCATAGATAATTGTGAGAGTTAAGCTAAATTCAAACATCTTGGTCCTACTCTTTCTAAGCTTCTCATGGGCAATTGATAAAGCCAAGCGAAATCAGGTCATCCTAGTCCCACTCTTCCTAAGCTTTCCATTAGAAATTGAGAGAGCCGAGCTAAATCCAACCAACCTGGTCCCACACTTAAGAAGCTTCTCGCGGGCAATTGAGCGAGCGGAGCCAAATCAAGTCATCATTGTCCCACACTTTGTAAGCTTCTAGTGGGTAATTGAGATAATTGAGCTAAATCAAATCATTCTGGTCCCATTCTTCCTGAGCTTCTCATGGGTAGTTGAGTGAGTCGAGCAAAATCTAGTCATCTAGTTCCCATGCTTCCTAAGCTTCTCATGGGTAATTGAGAGAGTCGAGACAAATTTTATAATCCGAGTCTAACTCTTCCTAAGCTTCCCATAGGCAATTGAGAGAGCCAAGCAAAATTCAACCATCCAAGTCTAACTCTTCCAAAGCTTCTCATCTATTTTTCTCTACACATAAACTGGCCTTTCCAACATTGAAGTGTAAAATTTAAACTTTTTGTCTTCACAGCCAAAGTAATATGGTGGAAGGTCTCTGGGTTGAAATTTTGCAATTGGAATTTTCCTCCCATCAAATTCTGTGGGTAGTGATTTCAAATCAAACGAATTTCTCCCTTCTTCATTTCTTCTAAAATTTTCTTCCTCATTCATATTTGGATGAAAAGAATGATTACCTTCACCATCTATGGCTCGAGGTCTTCTAGAGCTTCTAGAAGTTGTAGGTTGGGAAGTGGATGCCTCTTCACGAGTTTTAGGTCACTTGACTCCTCTCTGAGATTTAGAAATTGTTACCTTCGGTGCCATTGAGGAGTAGAGACTTGATGGAAGGATTGGAAACTTAAGGAAATGGCTTTAATGGAAGATGGAGAAGTACAGGTGCAACCCCTTTTTGGTTGTAGGAGGCTAGAGATGAAGAGGGAATAGGAATAAAGAATGAATCATTGCCCAGGTTTTTATCCTCTTAAATCGGGAGGCAGCTCTCGAACAAGCACCTGGTATATCGGCTCTTGTGGTATAGGTCGCTCCCCTTTTTGAGCAGTTATTCTTAATGTTTCCTTCAATTCTAATCTCTAATTCTTTCCTTCCTAATTAGCGTATATTTTAACTTAAGCATGTATCAACATAATCAAATTTGGCATAATGTTAAACAAATTATTTAAACATCACAAACATTATTATTTCTATTCAAGAAATTTCATTTCATTCATATCAAGCATTTTTTAAGGCACTGAATAATTTCAATTTAAGCATACTTAAACATGTTCTATATGCATTACAGTCATGAATGACAAATATAAAGCGTAAGGTGAATTAATTCATAACATGAACATGATTTCTAAATGTTTATTTAACATTCAATTTCATTATCTTAATTGAATTTCAAGCGTTAATGATGATTTGCAGAAGGAATGACTAGGAAAGGAATTCATATTCGAGACCTTGAACTGTGAAGTTCCCCAAATAGACTTGACTATGCCTTAGGATTGCAATTACATCAATGATTAATTAGTTTCATATATTTGCTTAGATGTTTAGAATGATTTAGCTTAAACAATGATTTTATATATATGGCAGTCATTTTCAGAGGCATGTAGAGCATATGAACACGTAAGGCATATATTCCATTCATCAAATAGATGTATCAAGTTGGACAACTTATGTCTTTTGTTGCATCCTTATAGATTTTGCAGTTGAGCTCATAACTAAAGTTGTCAAGCCTTTTTTCTTATTTCATCACTTGCTATTTAGATTCATTTCTGCTTCTGATTGTCCAAGGTTAGATTTCAGATCAAGTATGTTGGTATGATTTTGCTTTGATCTGAAACCTCTTTTTCTTCATCTAAGATTTCTTCTTATTCTACATATTGTTTGAATTTTTGAATAAAGGGTCTGCTTTGTCTTGAATTTGTTTGAAGTTAATCTGAGACAAAGTATTTGTCTAACTATCCATTAGACAAAGTCACTTTGTCTTTTAATTTGTCTGTAGTTAGTTATAGAAGAATTATAGAGGTGCAGACGAAGATAGCTTCTTACATACCCAGACAAAGTAAGCTATCCATCTGTAGCTTACTTAGATCAGATGAACTCTCTATTGTTCTGCATTTAATTGAGATGAACTTCAGTTTAATGGACGAAAGGTCTGCTTTGTCTTTGAGTTTGTCTGAAGTTAGTTTCAGACAAAGTGTCCAATTGCAGTTTTTTGAATTTGACTTCGTCTTAGGCCTATTTTTGCCTTTGCTTTCCTTTGGAATGTCTGAAATTTCAGATGAAGCCATACTATTCTTGTACCTTGTGGGGATTTCTTTCATATGTTTGAAATCTTTTCTTATGCCATCCAAACTACATACTTTCAGAAAAATTCTTGAACTTCATCATTAGCACAATCAAATAGATATACACTTTATGTATCAATTCAATTAGTGCACTTTTCTATTTCAACAAGAGGTAGTATGTATAGCGATTAGACTGCTCAGCAAGATGATATGAACTTCATTGTTTTAAATAAATAATTTTTTATTTAGGTTATTTGTATGAGGGTTTTCTTCTATTTAAGTTTTGGGATTATATCATTTAGGTTTTGCTAGTTTTAATCTTTATAGGATTAAGTTTATCAAACATTGAAACAAATTCCCTAACACTTGTTAGGTAAAGCAAGACACACTAGTTTAATCAAATTTAGTATATATAAAAAATAATTTCTTCTAAAGATTTTGATAATTTCTTATTATTGGGGCAGTATCATTATCTTATGATGACTCATTGTTTTTAAAGTTGTAATTCATTTACTTCTTGACAGGCTTATCCAAAAGGAATTGTTGGATGTCTAAATGTACACAGTTTCTTCATTTCTAATTTTTTATAGGATTTTTCTTTTGTGTTTTAGCTTTGTATCATATTTTGAAAGTATCAAGTTTCTCTTATTCAAGATTTTAAGAATTTATTCATACACAAATAAAACTTTATTAAGGGCTAATAAATAAGTGTAGTAAGTACAAAGAGCATAAGAAATTTTGAATTTGAATTATCATACCTGTACTTAACTTGGCCTCTAACTTCTTTGAATGCATTATCCTTCATCTTAAGTTGAGATGTCATTTGTATCATATAGTTTTCTTTTCTTTTGTCTTATTTCCTACATTTAGATCAATTTGAATAGGCAGATTAGTAAACTTTAAGTGTGAATTTATTTACCCCTTAGAAGATGTCTTTGACTTATCTATCATTTCTCTTGCATTTTTACAAGTAAAGACATATTTACAAATAGTGGGGCAGAAAGCAAATAACAGGGCATATATAGCTCTGATGTTCTCTTGCTTTGCTTTTCTCTTCATCCTCACTTATGTCAACAAAAATAATTTTCACAACTGAAGGTTAGTGCCAATAAGATATGTTTCCAAACTCTTCTTTCACTGAGTAAAGCTTATTACATTAAAGTGTGGAGGTTGGGAGTGAAATATCCTTTTAAGAATACTAAAGATGAAACTATTGGGTTAGTCATGTAGATCTCTAGAATTGTTTATCTAACCCGCTCTAATACCACTTGATAGTTCCATAAGGTAGCTTAAACCCAAGAGGAGACGGGTGAATTGAGTTTATAAAAATTATTGCTTAACCCTTGTGAAATCAATTTTTCTCTTTTCATGCTTGTGTGCTATGCAATATAAGATGAATAATGAGGCAATAAAATGCACAAAGAGGGAAGCAATCAAATACACAAATAATAATATTTTTATAGTAGTTTGGGCATCCCGTCCCTGCATCTACTCTTTCAAGAGCACATCTTCTTGTGTCTTAGGTTCCATTGTATCCAATAGTAAAAATACAAGTAGTGCTCCCAGCACTCTTCTATATTCTAGCTCTATGGGGTATAAACATAGTGCTCCTAGCACTCTTCTAGATTCCAGCTCTAGGGGGCATAACTAGTGCTCACAGCACTCTTCTGTATTCTAGCTCCAAGAAGCATAACAAGTACTTCCAACACTCTTCTGGATTCCATCTTTAGGGGGCATAATTAGTGCTCCCAGTGTTGGTCCCGAAGATTAGGCATAAACCCAAGAGGAGAGGGGTGAATTGGGTACTAGAAAAAGTTACTTAACCCCTTTAAGATTAATCATCCCTCTAGCAATCAATCACTCGATCGACTAATGCATAAATAAATAAAACATAAGGATTTTTATAATGGTTCAAGTAAACACTCTACTCCACTCTTCCAAGAATACTTTCCTCTTAATGTCTTGGGTTCCACTATTCTCAATAGCAGAAATACAATAGTGCTCCCAACACTCTTCTAGATTCTAGCTTTAAGGAGCATAAACATAGTGCTCCCAACACTCTTCTAGATTCTAACTCTAGGGGGGCATAATCATAGTGCTCCCAGTACTCATCTAGATTCCTGCTCTAGGGGGCATGAATAAATAGCTCTTGTCTGCACTCAAACAATCACAGCTCTTCTTGAACCTAGTCTCGACCACTAAGTCAAGGAATTTACAATGAATGAATATTAGAAGTTAAAGTACAGGTATTTGTCAAGAAGCACAAGGGAAGGTTTTTGAAGTTTGAATTCAGAAATGATCTTCCCTAAAGGTGGTTAGGAGCCTTTAAAAAGAGTTGAGGATGGTTTGAATGCAAGGCTCTTGACTCTTAAAAGATAGTAGAAGATTTGGGCTTAGATCAGTAAATGCTCTAAAGAAGGTATTGAATATTTTCCTCGATACTTGGTTGCCTCCTGCTCCAATGATAATTCATTTATAGCTACTTCGAATTTTAGCTGTTGGTGGTAGGTGAGCTCACTCCATTAATGATAGAAGACCGTTTTGATTAGCTTATTTGAATTTTCTGACTTCTGCTTAATGTCGTCTATTGAATTGCCTGCAACGCTAACCTTGAAGAAGATGATTTCCATATTCTTACTAAGCTTTGGTCAAGGTATTACTGCAATGGCTAAATCTTTCATCAACATGGAAAGGGCATTATTATTGCTGAAAGAACAATGATTCGGCTTGTCCATTACTCATTTTTTACTTATGATAGATGAAGTATCTGTCCAGCTGTTCATCAGACAAAGTTTCTTCGTCTTCTGGTTTGACCTTCGTAAGTAGCAAATGAATTGTGGAGTTGTCATGTCATCACATCATATTGGATTGTCTGTTGTAAGTAATAGACAGATCTTAGAAGCATAGATAAATTATCCTTTCTAGTACTTTATCTTATAGATTGTATATTAAACTACAGAAGCATGGATGACTTGTTTCTTCAGTACTTCGTCTATTGAGTTGTTTGTTGTAAGTAATAGATAAATTATTGAAACACAGATGGATTTTCTCTATTGTTTCGTCTGATGGGTTATCTGTTGTAAGTAATAGACTAATCATTGAGGTATAGATAAATTTTCTTCATCGCTTCGTCTATTGGGTTGTCTGTTGTAAGTGGTAGATGAGCTTAGATGTATAGACAAACGTCATTGCTCTGCTAGATGAACTTCTCTACTTGACCTTCACTTCTTCACTTAACCTTCACTTCTCCACCTTATCTGTTTATAGTAGATGATCATTGGCTTAACTTATGATAGACGAAGCCTGTTGTTTTACATGTTGTTTTGCATTCATCAGATATATAATCTCCACTTCGATAAACAAATGTAAGCTTGGTTGATTCCTTTTCATTTGAGCTTTTTCTATAGTGTTACTTCATCTTTTGTTTTCGCATTAGTCCATGTCTTTTTGGTCAGACAGATTATTGTCTTGGAATATCTTCTCTATGTTCATTTGTCCACAAGATCTGTAACAGTATTCTGCATACTAAAAAGTTGGCAAAATCATCAGTACATAATCTTTAATCTAGTTTTGTTTATCATCAAAACCATGCATTTATACCAACACCTAGCACTCTTCTAAATTTTAGCTCCATGGGACATAACTCTAGTTTCATGAGCTAACCAGAAACTCTACCCTTGTAGGTAATTTGGGTACAAGGACATGCCTCTTTCTAGGCTATTGAGTATACAGTTAAAGAAAAATACAAATGATAATACAGTAAGCACATTATGGTCATTTTGAACTCCCTTGATGTAGTGTTGATGTAGTGTTGAAGCTCTTTGATTTTGGCGGCACTTGGAGTGAAAACACTTGGAGGACTTGAATGGGTTTCTTATTGGTTGATTCACCTTTGACACTTAGAACCCTCAAGCTCCTTGATGATCTTTGAAAGAACTTGATCTTTGAGCACATAAGATCTCCCTTGGATACATTGAAGAGGTAGGCCATGAATGAATATAGAAAAATGACGTTTTTAATGATATTACAAGTTTAAAGCTCTTGGCCTAGGGATGCAAAGATTTGTGCAAGGTTTCAAACTCAATCCCCTTGCTTCTTCAACCTTGAATCTTTCCTTGGCTTCCCCTTAAATAGAACTTCAAAAATATGACTGTTAGAATGAGTGGGAAGCACTTTCAAGGCCTACAACATTTGAGTTTTTGAATGTTGGAAGTCGACAGGCGGTAGTGGAGATGGCTATGTCAAGCGACTGTTCGCCAGGCGATATAGTAGGTGACTGCTCCATGCGACTATGGTCAGATATCTACAAAAACTCCTGCACCTACCTTACTATCCACCTGCAAGCAGTTGCACCAAGTGATTATCGCACAGGCGATATTGGCAGGCAATAGGTGAATTGGTAGGTGACTTCTTCAGATGAAGTACTTCTTCTATAAATGGTAAGCGGTATCCATAGGCGCCTACGGCAAGCGGCTGTGGTCCAGCACTCAACATTTTTGCACCTTGCCACTTGTGAAACTTGGACATTATTCATTATATATCAAAACACATTTATCCATATAATTTTCATAAGTTTTCAAGCATGGATAAACAATTTGAATCATGCTTTGAACATGGATAAATTCATTCAAGTATAATTTATTTTTTTATGTGAGAGATACATTTATGAAGCATGCTTATCAGGATATGTTTATCCATTATGATTTTCTCAAGTTGTAAGGCATGGATAAATGCTTTTACTCACATATTGTGTTTTCAATAAAAGCTTAAGATAATAAGTCCATAAAATACATGCTTATATTTAAGCAAAAATATATCTATGATCCAACATATGATAAGCAAGGTTAATACACTATGGATCATAATGAATTCTTCATTTTCTAAAATAATTTGTGTAATATGCTTGTATAAATGATCATTTTACCAAAGAATACACAATCCAAGCATATGTCAGGTTTTCTACATTAAAAGCATCATTAGCAGAAATCAAGCCTTAATATAAGTTTTATTGTTATTAAAATTATACACAATAAACCTAACAGATCACTAGTTGGATAGATAGACAACATCGATGTGACAACACCGTGCTATTAATTCTTGGGTTTAGATTGGTGATGCACCTTAATCGGTGCTGTAATGGAAGAAAAACAAGAGCCAGTGGGAAGGGCATATTGAAAATTTAGAATTTTATTTTTATGTTTAGGGGACATAACCCAACGACGGAAATATATTTTCAATATTGATAAAATAATATAAGTTTATTTATTTTAATATATATATATATATTGGGAATGGTTAAAAACACTCGATTGCTAGGGTGCCTGGGAGTAACCGCAATCTCCCATCGTTCATTTCGAGCAGAGATAATCGCAGTTGTCCAAATTTAAAAAACGCTAAGAAGTTATTTGTGCACCTACTGCCATGCGCACATTGGTTTCTTCTTTGCTTTTAGCCCATGTGAAATAAGAGGAGCACGAGTTTGGATTTCAGGAGGGAGCTTCGTCGAAGGAGCGGGATGAGCGAGTAGCCAAGAGCTTCGTTGATTTCACCCGTCTCTCCTTCTCCTTCCCCCGAATTTTAGCATCTCTCACAACCCTCAATCCATCTCCGCAACCCTCAAACCCCAAAAGATAATCAAGTTATCCTACCAGCGGGATCGAACATGGAGGTCGACCAGTGGCCCTACCATTGCAATTGCCACAGCCCGCTCCACAATAGAACCAAGGGCTGTGCAGGACCATGTCCTGCCAACACCAAGGTTTCATTTCCTGTCATACACTCCTGGAGTGAGAACTACTTGATGATGCAGGCGCATGCATCTACATCTTTGTCTCCTTCTCCTTCTCCGGCTTGCTATGCTATGGTCGTGGACAAGACCTCCTTCCGTAGACTTCAGTCTTAGGGATCGTTGCAAAAGATGGTGGTTGAGAGTAGTGGGGTATCTTGGGAGTTTTGATGACCTACATTTTATATTTAAGATTAATTTTTATTATTATTGTTGTTGAAGATGATCAAATCATCGCATATGGAATAAGTATCAAAAGCCCCCTCTTCTAACCTAATCTCTCTTTTCTAACTCCTCTCTCGCCAAGCCTCTATCTCTCTCCTATCGCTGCATCTCTCTCACCCAAGCACCCTCTCTACCAATGCAAAATCTAATAGCCTCAATCTTCCCATCACCGTGACCTCCAATTTTCCAGTTGTTAAGTCTCATAGCCCCAATCTGCCCATCACCGTGAGCACCCTCCAATTTTTTAGCCACTATCATCGTTCCTGATTCGTTTCCCTATTTTTTGAAAAAAAAGAGTTCTTTTTGTTTTTTAAAAAACATGTATACTATCAAAAATGTGGATATGTAATTTTGATATTTAATTAAGTATATTCTGGTTGCAATTTGTACACATAATTTTCAGTTAAGATTGAATGATATTGAAATCAATTTTGAGGTTATCTGTTTGTGCCTTGTATATGAATTTTGTTGGTTGAAGCTGTTGATTGTTTTTGGTATTGAATGTGATAGTAGAGGTAGGTGTTAAATAAGGTATGTGGTTTTTAGTTGCTGTGTGAATCTTTAAATGAAGAAGGTATAAAGTGGGGAGTCATTCTCAAGCTACACTTAACATCCAAATGGCAAGTATGATACATAGCAAAAGAATTGCACTTGCTTGGATTGAATGTTCACTTTTAAATTGTTAAGTTGCATTTTTGCAAATTATCTAACAGGATAGTAATGTGAGTTGCAGGAACCAAATATACAAATTGGTGGATTGAACAAATGTTATGGTGTTAATGGTAAACAGATGCAAAAGGATTTCTCTAATGCCCCATAGAGTGTAAAAGAGTAGGCAACAACAAGTTGCTTGCTGGAGATTTTGGAGGTTCAGATGCTTGAAGAGTTACTTTATAAGCTAGTAGGTGCAAGGGAGATGCCTTCTATTTTGGCAAAAGCTACAAAGATGTTTCCAATTAAGATATTTATTCGCAGGATAATTTGAATTTTGGTCTTGCAAATGATTTTTAAATTGGAATGGATTGTAATGGTAAATAACAGAGTTTCTCCAATGGAGCTAAACCTTTTCCTCATGGGAGAGTATCCACAGATATTCCTTATTGGTTAATGCTCATCTTATGAGATTTAAGGAATGTGACTTCTTGTTTTTTGTTAATTGTTGTTGTTAAAATTGCCTATTGAATAAGAAATGTAGAGTAAGGCTATAGGTTGACTTAACACAGCAAAATGAAAATTAAAAATTGATAAAACTGTTCAATATGTCAATCGAATGTATAAAGTAAACCATCACCAAGCCTTATTATATCAAGACAGAACCATCATAAGGCAGCCAATAGGCCTTATCAAGATGAAGTGGCTACAGGCATTTTAGCACAACCAAGCTTATATAGCAAGGCAAAGGTTGTATATGTCCAGAGTTTCATCCTTGTTCTAACCATGGCTTCCTCCTTGCTTTACAACTTGTCCGATGGGCAACCACTACAAGTGAAGAAAGGAAAATAACAAGTATCTCAAGACTTCTTCAGATGGAACTTATGCCTGGCCAGTTTGAAATGTTATTGTCAAAGACACGTTTTAACATAACATATCCATAATAATAATAATTTATTATGTCCATAGAAAATTTCTAGGGATGGCATACTCGTTTTAGTCCAACTTAATTTCATAAACTAAAATAAATTCTTTAACACAAAAATGGTACTCGAAACTACATAGAAGAAACATAATGGCCCTGAACTCATGCACAAAGAATGACCATAGATAACTAAACATCCAAAGTTAAAATCCAACGTCTCCCATCACAACCACATACCTTATTTAACACCCGCCTCTACTACCACATTCAACACCAAAAACAATCAACGGCTTCAACCAACAAAATTCATATACAAGGCACAAACAGATAGCCTCAAAATTGATTTCAATGTCATTCAATCTTAAATGAAAATTACGTTTACAAATTGCAACTAGAATATACTTAATTAAATATCAAAATTACATATCCACATTTTTGATAGTATGTTTTAAAAAGAACAAAAAGAACTCTTTTTTTCAGAAAATAGGGAAACGAATCAGGAATGATGATAATGGCTAAAAAATTGGAGGGAGCTCACGGTGATGGGCAGACTGGGGTTATGAGACTTAATGATTGGAAAATTGGAGGAGGTCATGGTGATGGGAAGATCGAGGCTTTTAGATTTTGCATTGGCAGAGAGGGTGCTTGGGTGAGAGAGATGCAACGATAGGGGAGAGATAGAGAGGCTTGGTGAGAGAGGAGCTAGAAAAGAGAGATTGGATCAGAAAAAGGGGGCTTTTGATACTTAATCCATATGCGACGATCTGATCATCTTCGACAACAATAATAATAAAAAAAATCATCTTAAATATAAAGTGCCCAGCTCATCGAAATCAAAACTCTCAAGATACACTGCTGCTCTCAACCACCATCTTCTGCAATGATCCCTGAGACTGAAGTCTATGAAAGGAGGCCTTGTCCACGACCACAGCATAGCAAGCCAGCGAAGGAGAAGGAGATGAAGACATAGACGCGTGCGCCTACATCACCAAGCAGTTCTTGCTTCAGGAGCGTCTAACAGGATACGAAACCTTGGTGTTAGCAGGAGATGGTCTAGCGCAGCCCCTGGTTCTGTTATGGACCGGGCAATGGTAGTTACAGTGGAAGGGTCGTTGATTGACCTCCATATCTGACCCTACCGGCAGGATGACTTGCTTTTCTTTTGGGGTTTGGGGGTTGCAGAGATGGATTGGGGGTTGTGAGAGACGTTGAAATCCAGGCGAAGGAGAAGGAGAGAGGGAGAGATGGGTGAAATCAACGAAGCTCTTAACTGCTCTCTCATCCCACTCCTTCGACGAAGCTCCCCCCTGAAATCCCCTTGAAATCCAAACTCTCGCTCCTCTTGTTTCACATGGGCCGAAAGCAAAGAAGAAACCAACGTGCGCATGGCAGTAGGAAACAGCTTCCAAGTGTTTTTTATATTTGGACGGCTGCGATTATCTTTGCCCAAAATGTACGGTGGGAGATCGCGATTGCTCCTAGGCAACCTAGCAACTGGGTGTTCTTAACCATTCCCCTATATATATATAGTGTTTAGAAAACTGGATCGGACTAACTAATTCAGTTAGTTGAACCGGGAATCGATCAGGGCATCGGCTATGTTGTGCTCGATTTACGGCTCTTTGTTTGAATAATAGGAACCGGACGGTTCAATCGATGAATTGTGAACCATCAGTTTACCAGTTTTAAAAAAATGAAACAATGAAATTCACTCTCGTCTCACCACTCCTGCCCTTTTCGCGCACCCACGTGCATCAAGCGCATGATTTTTTGGTTTTTTTTTAATTTTTTTATATTTTAAGTGTAATTTTTACAATTCTAGGAATTGCAATATTTATAATTTTGGGAGTTTTAAACTCCACCATTTGTAAAATGTAGATAACTTATTCTGTTTAAAATTTTTGATGAATTTGATCATATATGATTTCTTTATTTATATTAATTATTTATTATGTATTTTAGATAACATATATTTTTGAAGATTTTCAAATATTTATTATTATTATAAAAATTTAAATAAATAATATAATTATTATATCAAAATTATGTCATCATGATGTCATGACTCAAGCTGGTTCACTCTACCCGTTGAACCGGTTGAACCAGAACCGGATACGGTTGAATCTCGGATCCGATTTGTGTGTGTGTGATAAAACAAGGTGAGTATATTTTTAATTAAATTTAATTCAAATAATGGATGTTTGTGAATATGTCCGTATTCTCCGGAAGTCGGCGCAGCAAAGTGGAGTGCACGAAGATGGCGACAAGTAGAATGAATGACGGACTTACGGAGCGACGCTTAGGGCCTGTTTGGCCTGGCGTTTTGGGAGTGTAAAAGCGCTTTTTTCAGCCAAAACGCGATTCTGCAGTGTTTG
>JAYJMB010047552.1:0-15178 GCA_036873735.1 Pouteria campechiana
CTTATTTATTTTAACTTTATTTACTTGATGATTAACATCATCTTTTATGTTATTGATATTAATTTTTTCTATTAAATTTCATTCTAATCAAATACACTATCCCAATCATAGGCTTCCTTGTTTTTATTCCCTTACAACCAAATTACTGCAAAGTAAAGTATGATGATGAATAAGTTAGATCTTATGGAAAATTTGATTAGGTCAATCTAGTGATCTTAATAAAGATTTTTTTCCCAATAGTCTTTCCAACATTTTACATCTCATATGCGATAAGTCAGTCTATTTCCAACCTTACATGATTAGACTCACGCCTCGTCTTTTATGACAACAAAGTGACACAATCTTTGCATCCACGTTTGCGTAGGCCATGACGGCAGCTAACGTAAGCTCCTTCAAGGAGTTAGGTAGGTGGTAAGCCTTGGATACTTAATTTTCTTTCTTTATTATTTACTATTTTTTATTTTTGACTTGGGAATCTTTGAAATGCAAGCTCGCTTCCACACCCAAGAAAATTTAAAAGGAATGGCCTTTAATTTCAATAATTTAAGTCATCTCAGCCAACTAATTTCAAGGCTTCTTAATTACTATTTTCTTGTTGACCATGCATTGTCAGCCGTCCATTTTTTTGGTGCATTTAATTTGAAAGGCTAAGATGACTGCAAACTACTGATTTGGGGGCTTATGCTATCGTCATCATGAAAAATAGGGCTAAATATTTCAATTTTCACAGCTGGGATTTACATGTATTGGGTGAAACATGGCCATGAAAGAAATCGTCTGCCGGCATTGCTGTAAAATCAATTCAAAAATAGAATGGGAAAGAGACTGTACAAGTGATGGGATTGAAAATCAAAGGTAATAATGTCAGTGCAAAAACCTACGCCTATTACTCCTCTCTTAACTTCCAAATCCCCCCATGCCTTCTGTCCCCTTCAAATTAGCGTTTTCTTAACTAAGTTTTTATCAAAGTACTAAGAAAATTTAAAAGAAAATTTGATAAATAATAGTTTGTGACATAGAAAAATAATTCTTTCATTTGTTTATTATTTCATCATTTCGGCTTCAACCACAATAAACGCATCTTAATAATTTAAGCCATTTACTTAATTACTACATCAAACAATATTTACTTATTTGAATCCTATTATTTATCGACCAACTGCTAATAACTTCAGCTAAATCAAACATTTCGCCCAAAATAACTTACGGATTTTAAGATATCACTCCGCCCATGATATGCAGTTACGTAACACAATTTTTAGGAATGGCACAAGTGTTCCACAATCCAATGAAATTAAGTCGCCCAAATTATGTGGCCCACTTTACTCACAAACTAAATTATGGAACAAAAATGATAAACCCATTTGATTAATTGATCATAATATCAGAGAACCCTTCTCTACACACATGGTATGCAGCCAAGTACACAATTAATCCAATTTAAGCTGTCCATCTAAATTTTGCGGCCCACTTTAATCACATACTTGTACAACATGATGGTGAATTAATTTGAATAATTAATCATAACATCAAACAACCCTTCTCTCCACAGATGAGAAGCAACCACGTAACACAACATTAGAAAGGCGCTAGTGGTCCACAATTCAACCAAATTAAGCAGTCCAAATTATGTGGCCCAATTTAACCACGACACACGGCTTTTTGACAATGAAAGATATCAGACTGCCTTTTTTCATGAGACACAGCTTTTTGACAATGAAGAATGTCCGACAGCTCTTATCTTGTATATATGATTGTCATTATGTATGTTTGTATGTATGTATGCATGTATGATTTCAGGTGTAGGGTAACAATGAAAAATGTCAGAATGCTCTTACCTTGAATGAATGATTGTCATATATATATATATATATATATATATATATATATATATATATATAGATATATATATATATATGATTCGGGTGTATGATTGGGGCGACCATGATACATGTCAGAGTGCTCTTATATTGTATTTATGATTTTCATATATATATATATGTGTGTGTATGTATGATTGGGGTTGGGGGAGAGCTATGCATCGGCAACTTTATGATCTGCCTAGAAATTGTCCAACACGCTCAAAAGAGTGCTGATTATTTCTCTCAATGTCCTACTTCAATACCCACAAAGAGTTCTGATTATTTCTCTCAAGTCATTTTGGAGGGGTAAAAGCGCTTTTCATTTGTTTTAGGTGATGTTTGACCAATAATAAGAACTACTTTCCTTAACCACAGAAACTGATTTTCTAGGGTTAGAGACAAATTAAAATTTACTGCTTTTTTTTTTCGAAGTGCTTCTGTTGTAGAGAAAAGATGTAGAAGGACAGGAAAAGCATCTTTGACTTACCCAACTATCAGTCTATCATCACCACTAATACAGAGAAAGAAACCCATTATTAACATGGAGAATTGACTAATTGCATAATTTGGACAACACCCAAAAATTATATAACAATATATAAAGGAAAAAGATATTCTACGCTCGTTGGTAAAACATTGTTGCATAGAAACGCTATCATCCATCGTCCATTACAGATGAACGGCTTTAGATGCAAAAGGTGCACAGGGCCCACATCATCCTTTTCTAAGATATATACATTAATGGCTTCAAAATTAAATACAATTATGTTTTAAGATAAATGTATATTTCTCAATGTATCATATTGTTAGACCTCAATTGAAAGTACTTGGATATTCATATGCAGTGTAAGTCTTCCTATGCACCCTAGACCACCAAGAAAAACCCTTTGAAAAAGCCTGTTTAAATTTTAGAGCCTTAAACTGTTGGTGTTTCTACTGGATCTGATCCCATATATAAATATGTTTGACTATGATTGAAATTTGGTCCCTTCCCTCCTCAACCTTCTCTTACAAGAAAGTGAAGAAACAGCCTTGAACTGATTGAAGAGCTACATTAATTAGCAATGCCGCATTTAGATGAGCCAACAGATCCGAAATGCATTGATTATTAGTTATATTCTTATCTTTTTCTCACGTGATCAACGTGTGATTAAGCAGCAATTAAGCAATACATTTGAGAGTCAACGTGTGATCAGAAATCCATAGATTAGTCATATCCTACCTTTCTCTCTTTGATTAAGCAGCAAGCAATGCACGCATCTGAGAGTTCCCTCTCCTTCCCAGAAATGATACTCTGAATCATCCAACTATAGTAGACTACATGATCATCGAAAAACAAAAAAAAAAAAAAATCAAAAGAAACAGCTCAATCCTCTTATTTCTCAAATCGAGAGATTTAAGAATCGGGATCCCAATAAATGCAGATATAAATAGTCCAGCGGGGGCAAGAATTTCTTAAAGAATTTGGAACATTTCATTTGTTTTCCAAGTAGTGTTCAATCAATTCCATAAGTTTTTCTTCATAACCTAACGGTGTCCGAGGCACATACCACAAGTTAGACTCATGCAGCTCATGAATAGTTTCTCTCTTCCAATCCCCTGATCCTCATAAGTCATGAGATGAAGAGTGACCTCCACGCAGGAAAACCCAGGACAAAGCCTGTTTCTTGTATGCTCATGCGGCAACTCCATATGAATTTATTTTTATTTTTTTATAAAATAGAGTATGTAACTTTGCTGGATTGTAAATCACATCCTATGGTTTGATTATTTGCATGATAGATTTTTTTGTATTTCAAAATATCACAAAATAAACCCTGACACTAATATCTATCAGGCAATTTTAGTTATAAAATAGATTGATTTTGGTTTTAGATGTATTATAAAATATTCCAAAACTATATTCAACTTATTTCATATGTAAAATTGTCTTCAAATGTGAAACTCAGGGTTCGCTTTACAATATTTTTAAACTTAAAGGGTCTATTTTATAAATACTTAAATTAAAAGATCTAATTTACAATTAAGTAAATTTTTTATTTTATAAAAAAAAATCTCATATAAATTACTCACGTGCTAATATTGTTAAGACCGGTTGGTACAAATACAGCTACATATAGCGTGATTTACTAGCTTAAAAAGAGCATCCACTTGCGTTAATCTGTCTACCGTACACTACATGTACTTGTGACGCCAATCACATAAGTAATGCATGAAAAGAATAAATCCTGGCCGTCCACGAAGTTGCACCTACCGCACCTGTTACTGAATGGTTCAAAGTAAGCCGCATGCTACTGGCCTCCGCTGGTTGGTAGAAAATAGAAACATTCAAAGATGGCATAGGAAGCTGTCCTGCTTCCTCGTGGCTACCTAACCCCCCATAAACGTTTGATTACCTTCCAAAAATGCAAGTGGACATGTTCATCCAAGGCTAGAATCATTCTCGTTTGGTAATGACTACTATTTTCTGTTGGTTAAAATCTTTTTACTAATTTCATATATATATATATATATGCATATATAAATATATCATAACTTATTTTTTTAATATATATTATTTTTATTTACTTTATGATTATTATCATCTCTTTACTGCTAGCTTGGTCGTTTCCTTTGTATTGTTTTCACTTTTTCTCCTCTTCTGTAGTACTTTTTATCCCACACCAACCACACCAAAAAACACGAAAAGGGGTTAAAATTTTAAAATGCAACGTGTGGACATATCTATTCAGTCGTAGCACAGAAACAGAGTCGACAGTGAAATTGGAGCCATACCTACTCCGCAATTGCACAGAAAAAGAAGGGAATTGGGATGGAATCTAAGTCTGATAGAGACCCTTTGGTGCATGGATCTGGACCATCCATCAAGTGGGCCCCAACATCTAATCTCGAAACTTCAATCCCCACCACTGATATCCTCCATAGACACAAGCACAGCCCTCCATTTGAGTTCCTCCACAAACGGAAATTCCTCAATCTAAAGATTGAAGAAACGCCAAATAACCATAAATTAGCAGGCCCCATCACACCCCATGCCATGAGAGAAGCCTCTACTCAAGCGTTTGAGTGATTCTCACATTTCTTATTTATAGAAGTAAAATCCACACCGTTGGTCTGTCTCACACACCACAAATGGACAACCCCAAAAAAATCTCCTCCCCAAGATTAAATCTCTACCCTCCAATTTTGGGGCCTAAAAAACAGACTGCTCAAAATCAAAACAAGTAAATTTTGCATCACCCCGATTTCCAGAAAAACCCAACTTCTCAATTGGAATGTGTGGCCCACCAAATAAAAGGAAGGAAGCCCCTGATTGGGACTGGTGTGGGATCCATGGGCGAAAAAGCCTAAGAAAAGCCTGGTAATTTCTGAGTTGGTGTTGTGCTCTGTTTCTGTGATTTCCCATCTCTCCACGTTCCCGCGGCTTCCGCACCTACCATCCCTTCCCCTGTATAAAACCATCTCCACCCCCCACATACCACCCCAGGGATCCAAAAGAGATCTCTGTGAAATACCCGTAAAAAATTTTTCATTCTTTCATACAACCCATCTCAAATTTCTGCTTGGAATTCTTCCCTTCTTACCATCTTTGTTCTGTTTCTCCCTTCCTACCTAGTCATTTCATTTCTAATTCATTCTTTGTTGTTTACTTGTTTTCCCCTTTAGTTTCTTCCCATTTTTTTCCGCCTGCTGCTGCGGCTGATCATTCATGGCGCTTAGGCTTCAAACCCCAGCAGCCCTGAGACCCAATAACCGAAGCTGCAGCAGCAGTAGCAAGTGGCCTTGCAGCAGATACCCTGTAATTGCAATGAAAGCTGGATCAGACCAACAGCAGGAGGCATCGGAGATCTTCTCCACTCGCAATTTCTCTCCTCCCCTCAGTGCTGTGACCGCTGAGGAAATCGCCGGCAGCATTGGCCTTGAGCTGAATGTTCTCGAGCTCGAGCGGCTCTTCAACAAAAGTGGACGAGATGCGTGTCTCCGTCCTCAGCTCGCCGGCCCTTCCTTCCCCTCCTCCATCGTTGGATTCCCCGACCGCCGCCCTGTCCGTGTAGCTTACCAAGGCGTTCTTGGCTCTTACTGCCAAGAAGCTGCAATGAAAGCTTTCTCCTCTGCCTGCGAAGCCTTCCCCTGCAGCAACATGGAGGAAGCCTTCCAGGCTATAGAGGAGAAAGCAGCCGATCGAGCCATAATTCCAATAGAGAATTCAATCGATGGACCAATTGAGAGGAACTTTGATCTATTACTCCGCCACAACGACATCCAGATCATCGGTGAGACGATCATCCCCGTCAACCACTGCCTGTTGGCCATGCCGGGAGCTTCCACCAAGAGCCTCAAGCGGATTGTCAGCCACCCCCAGGCACTCAGCCACTGCAAGGAGAAGCTAGAACATCTCTTCCCTCACGTGGAGATCGACGAGGTCCCGAACGCGGCCGATGCAGCATGCTACATTTCTGAGGATAGGATTGCTGATACCGCGGTGATTGGGAGTAAGATCGCCGGCAGGGAGTTCGGGCTGCAGGTGCTGGAGCAGAATTTCCAGGACCCACTAGGGAATTTCAACAGGTTTCTTCAGCTGGGATTAGAGCAGCCTGCAGTCCTGCAAGGAACAAAGAAATCGAAGGCTTGGAAAACCACCATAGCCTTCTCTCTGAAAAAGGGTGTTTCAGATCTTTTCTGGGCACTCTGGCAATTTCAGAGCAGGGAGGTGAATGTTTTGAGGGTGGAACATCGTCCCAACAGGTCGAGCCCAGTGAGGGTGGTGGAGAAGGAGACTGGTAATGTGCAGTACTTCGACTACGTATTCATATTGGATTTGGAAGGGAAAGTCTCTGATTCCAGCCTTGCAAATGCCATCAACCATTTGAAGGAAATATCAGGATTTGTAAGGGTGTTGGGGAGTTACAAATGCGCCTTGCAATGTTGATTGTTATAGGAAGAAGCGTGTGTGTGATTTTGTACAACAGGTGAAGATGGGAAAATGGGATTGATGGGGGGCTGATTGGATGACTGTAAGTGTGTCGCCCAAGAACTGGAATCTGTTTATAGGAGACAAAACTGTAAGTGGTAGGATTACAGATTTTGGTTGGGAGGGGGTAAGACGGTGTTTTGTAGAGATGGGTTGCCTCATAAAAGAGGATTTGAATTTGCTTTATTAAAATTTAACAAAGCAAATTTACATTTTAATAAAACAAATTCACATTAGTGGTTTCTGTTCTTGCGTTGATTGGAACAAGCTCATCACCAAAGTCATTGACAAATGTCCTCAGTCCTCCAAGAATAAGATTTTTTAAACGGAGATAGAGGATGCTACACAGAATGAGAAGTTGAGAACGTCCGACAAAATACACGCTCGAATAGAGACGCCAAGAAAAACGTTGCTGTTGGGGGGAAAAAAGATAACCCGGAAACCCAAGAAAAGCTGCATGACCTTGAAAAGAAGGGGGGCAACCTTATCACTTCCAAGTGCAAAAGGCCATGATTAGCAAGGAATTCGAAGACCCAGCTCCGTTCAAAGAGATAGATCTTGATGATTTTATTCACCACTGAGAAGTAGGAACTCAGACTGCACTCTTTTGTTTGGAAGGTGTAGATGGATGCTTTAAGATCCTGATGGTGGACCTATCTGGATAGTGGGAATACAAAGAAATTAAAAGAAAACAGTGTAAACAGTCATAAAGTGATCAAAGATAAATGAGTAGGCTTTTTTATGCAAGAAGTAATGTTGGTAGGGTAAATATAAATGATATTAGCAGCGTAAGAGATGATGTTAATTATAAAATAAATAAAGACAAAATAAATTGGCTTTTAACCAAAAAAAAGATTATGATGAAAATTGTGGTTATCTTAAAGCATTATACAACACATTAATGGAAAATTTCTTTCTTTTCCATGAAAAGTTTTCTTTCCATCACAGAGCTAATTTTGGCATATGTTCAGCTGGTCCTAGGACATAGGAAGTTAAGGCCCCTATAAATGAGTATCCGAGTCATCACCTTTTTATGTTCAAATCAAGGATGGACAAAATATAAATTTAGGCCCTTAACAACTGACTGTTATCAGAATGAATTTGTTCTGGCTCACTGGTGATGACCTTGAAGGAACAATATAAAAGAAAAATCCAGAGAGAGAGGTTAGACACTGGCATGGCACAAAACAATTACAGAACCAAATTGAATGGGGTAGGTGAGGTAGATGGGAATTCTTAAATAATAATAATAATAAAGGCTTTCCTGGCAAGACTCGACTCTCAAAAAAAATGGCTTTTCTAGCAAGACTTGAAGAGAAACGACATTGCCAGCTGATTATTTAATAATATCTTGGAAAATAAAATCAAGGTCACATTCTCAATACAAGTAACTCGTTTGGTAAGACGAAACAAATTGACAGTGATGCCAATGCCATCATTTACTATCCCACAAGGACAAAACAATTGATGCTGATGCCGGGCTTCAACCATCCACAAACATGGGTCCTAAAAGAGCCTCCTTAGGTTCTCTACCCATGTGCTAGGCCAGATTACCATCGGTGTAGAGAACCCAAGGAGAAGCTATTGGCAGTGTCCATGGCGCCAGCAAGCCTCTGCAAAGAAAACATTATTAGCAAGCACCCTGTGGGGTAGAGGTTGATGCCAAGTCATTTTCAATGTCAATGCCACATCAAAATCCTCCTAAGGTGCATCCTCTAATACTTCATCACAGGATTCTCCAACATAATTAGGTGAAGAGTCACGTGAAACTTTATCCAACCTTCCACAGGCTTCATGGTCAGACCTGTTTAATAAATGCTTAAGTACGGGTTCACCTCATTTTAAACAGCATTAGTCATGCCTTGGAGGCCTTGATTTCTAGCACATAGCAAGGGCTTGTTTGGTAGGTGTAAGAAATGACGGAAACAGTTTACATCATCTTTTATATAGTTTTTCCTATTTTACCTAATCCAAATAAGAGAAATACCATTTCTACAACCCTTTCCTTTTCATCATTAACCTTACCTTTTAATTATCATCCTTATTTTTTTAATTTATTTCGAGGAAAAAGTTTATTTTTTTTTACTTGCTACCCTGCTCTTTTTACAATCATCGTATTATTTTTATACTATTCTATTTCTCACATTCAACGAGCCATGTTGTCTTTTTTGCATTTACATTTTTTAAAACATTTGTTTCCTCTTCTACTATAGTCATATTTTGTAACAAGAATAAGGGAAGAACATCCCATTTTTAATTTTTCTTACTTCCTTTTATTCTAAACAATATTGGACTATCCCAACAATTCTATTTTTTCCTAATTATTATTTATATTTTCAATCGCACCATGTAATTTTTATCCTCATTCATTCTATTTTCACCGGTTACTTTCTTGTCGATCTTATTGTCTTCTCTTTCTTCCCTTCATTTTCCATAACCCATTTTTTCGCCTCCATTCTTCCTCTTAGACTTATTCCAAACAGACCCCTATCTTTTATGTAAATGGAAACTACAAACTTGAGGAATTGTCTCAATTCTCAGTGCTAATTACTTTCAATGAAAATAAGATGTAATAACTCTTTAGGCATCTAGCAAAAAAGACCTCAGCACTTGATTGTGTCAAATCAATGTTCCTCAATCGGTAACTGGAAAAGTTACAGAACTGGTGATAGTTAGGCCTCACTGTAAACATATCAATTACTCCAGCTATCAGCCAGAATTTGGACCAGCGAGGATGGTGTGTTCAAGTAATTCAACAACACAAAAAAGAAAAAAAGAAAAGAAAATGGCAAAAAGACAAAGAAAATAAAACAAATTAAAATTTAAAAAAATAGAAAAAAATTTGAAGATAAAAGCTGTTCCACCTAATAGGCTGGTTAATATAACACGCATTAGCACTGATATGGCAACTTGGTATTTGAACAGGGACTCACATTCGGCCCGTACATGCAATACAATAAAAATGGCCCTATCGCCAAATTTAATCCGTTAAATGTTTAAAAGTGGTGGAAAAGTGATTCCATATAAATGGTATGAAAGGAAAGACGATGATGTCGATAATACAGTTAATAATTTTAAAATAATTTTATTTATTTATTTTTGAGGAAGTATAGGTAAATAATATGAAAAAAGTAGAACTGTCATTGAAAACTAAGATACTTAAACTATCAAATCAAAAATTAAAAAGGTGAAAAGAGGGACTTCCAATGCTCTTTTATAGTTGGACTTCTTTATGTTTGATGTAAAAGATATGCTCAAAAGGAGAAAAAGTGTAATCTGTAAAAGGAGTATAAAATGAAGGTATGAAGATGTCAGGACAATGAATAAAACAAATAAAGATGGAATACATAAGCTTATTTAAACAAATAATGATATGGCAAAAAGAAGGTTGTTAAAAATAGTTGAGAGTAGGTGCAGGTTGCATTAAAAAAGAGGGGGAAGTAAAAAGAAGCTTATCTACCCCTATTACATTTCTAGAGCTTTTACACCACTTTAAACAAAACACCCATGTGATGTGCTTTTACACCGTTGCCAAAGAGAGCCTTAACTAGTTGGCTTGTTCCTACATTTTAACCCTATGACAAGGTTTAAAAGAAGAGATACAGGCAACTAAGTTGTGTTCAGGCAGATAATGGTGGTGAATTCAAGGGTGCATTTGAGAAATATTGCAGAGATCATGACATCAGGACTAAGAAAACTGTTCCTAAAACACCTCGCACCACGACACAACATGATATGCAGTATATCCAATCAGAAGACAGCATATGTATAAACATCCACGGGATAACAAAAATACAGAAATCCCAATGTGCTCGAATACACAGTATCTTGTAATCATATCATTTCCCTGTCTTTAACTTGCCTGATGTCTTTCCAACACTTGCATGAAGAACAAATGTCCAGCCAAAAATGACCCAGAATCGGCCAACTCACCCTATTTTCCTTAACCATATCACTTCTGGGCCCAAGAGATACACAAAGTTATATCTTTATTTAAAAATTTTGGATATGCATAACATGAAAGTGAATAATCCCAAACCTAGAAAGTAAAGGGTAAAATGCCTTGCTTCACAAGAAAAACACCAGAAAGAACGAAAAACGGCCAGAAGACGAGATTACAACCGAGCAGTAAACAGCATCAAAGATTCTGGTATTGGAATGAAGAAGTCATGTTCTCAAAACATTCAAAAGTTCACCTAAGCAAGGTTGCCAACTTGGGATTTTTGTATTAGATGCCCAGCCATCCCCAACCCCAGCATTTCAAGTAGGATACCCAAATCCAGACAAAACCCAGGAATAAAACTAGGGCACCAAACTTGAGCTTTTGGGGAAAAAGGCCCATCAGATTTTCAGCTTTGCAACTAGGGCCTCCACCAGTTATCCACCCCATGACTTCCTGTTTCTTTTTATCTTAATATTTACTATAAAACAAAAAAAATTAGCAGAAAAAAACTATATAACATATTTTCAAATACAGGCTCAGGCTGGGTACCCAAGCCTCATCCAGGTTCAGGCTAGGAACCTGGAATTTCCAAACCCCACTTAAGCCAGCCAAGTTATGAAATGCCAATCTACTTGTTACAAACAGACGAAAGCTCAGAAACAGAACTTATAAGCAATTATTCGACAAGGAGAAGTATTCAACCTCAAACTGATTACATTTGATGCTAAAAGGACAGAAACTCTATGCATTCATTGTCTATGATGAAGACCATGAAACAGCTCTCCTTTTACCTTCGGGTGGCTGAGATCTTACTGATGAGTGTCTAAGGCAAGATCACGCCAGGTTTCTCCCTCAAATGGTTGATTATCTTGATCTGGTCAATTGCAAACAGATATGCAGTTAAAAAATATTGGGAAGAGAGCAAACATACATGTCCACACCCACTAGCAAAATAAGGTAATCACTTCATGTGATGATGTGTAAGTTCAAGCATATGCTTTTAACATGAAACAGAAACTCGTCTAGATAGTTGCACAGTTTCTACTATGCTTGTATTATCACGAAGAGCTTTGTGTCACTTCCGAACAAACATAACTGTCTTGTGCAGTATTTCACTATATGTGTAAATAATTAAGCAGCAAGTGATAAGCAAGGTGCTGCGAAATTGAGAGAACGAACATCTCATTCGAATAAGAGACACCCATGCAGTGGCAAATTAGAGGAACTGCAATGCATGCAAAAATTAATAAATCTATAATGGCAATGAAAACTGGAATCTGTGCAGGTAATAGTGATTTTTTTTTTAAACCTTTGCATAATTAAAGCAATGCCAAGTTGACCTTGTTGATGACAGGTAGTTTCACTCAGAGCCTATACAAACAGCATACCCCTGATTAAACTGTTCAGACTATCAAACACCCTAATTAGCTTTTACTTTCTTGAAGACCTACTCAATAGCAAGTTGCATGCCTAACGGAGGAAAAAGTAGCATCTTTAAAGCAACAATTTGTGTAAATGAATCTTGTTGCAAAGTTATTTTACAAAAATTGAATTTCTTCATAATTTAGACAAAAAAGTTGTTAAGAATCATGCATTCTATGTAATCAATAAGAAACACCCAAATGAATAAATAGACTCCATCACAAAACTAAAACATGATGAAGGTCATGC
Organism: Pouteria campechiana; assembly: GCA_036873735.1. Taxonomy (NCBI): domain Eukaryota; kingdom Viridiplantae; phylum Streptophyta; class Magnoliopsida; order Ericales; family Sapotaceae; genus Pouteria; species Pouteria campechiana. The sequence goes on from JAYJMB010047552.1 coordinate 12,449, forward strand.
AGTTATTTCATAAAGAAAATTCTAATAGCCAAACAATTTACAATGATATTCATATTGCTAATGCACCTAAAGAAGGTTTAGATAAATACTTATGTCTTCAGCATCATCAGTTCGCGTTGTCATTTCCAGTGGTAAAGAAACATCTGCAAAATATTGCAGTAGGACAATAATTACGGATATGTTAAGAATATCTGAATGAAAATCAGTAATCCAATGTCAAGGCATGAGCAGAAAGTATTCCAGTATACCATCATTAGGAAGGGTGTCCCTCATCCATTCCTCATCGAGAATATCCAATAGGATGCCCATGTTTAGCACGTCCATGCTTTTATCTAAGATAACAAACAAAACAAAACGTAGTAAGTCTAGCAGCTTATTTTTGTGTCTAACGATCATGAAAGCCAGCACAAAGGATGCTGCTCTGAATTTCCCCAACAGCATATGGAAAGCTTCTTTGCCTAAAATGCAATGTTAAGGTTGAGTACAGTGACATGGATGTAGCAAGGCCAATTGCTTTTGAGGTGGACACTTCTATATCCAATATGAGATCATTCTTCACATTCAATAAGAGGCTGATTGTTGATGAAGGTTTCTCAATCAATAAAATCAGCCACATTGGAGAACTATAAAAGAAAAAACACTGTCAACACTTTCAAACATGTTTAAACAACAAAGCCATGGCTCTCCAAAGCCCACTGACATTTTTTTAATACCAAATCACTTCCTAGCAAGGATAAAGGTAAAGATTACCCCGCACCTCCCTATTCTGTGCAACTAACAACTCTACCAAGTATGCCTGTTACCATAAATGAAAAGTTTGGTAAATGGAATGCATATGAACAAAACAAGGAAAAACAAACTCTTAAAAGTTAAGACAAAATAAAAAATACTAAAAGCCACAAATATGGTGGTGATGGTTGGGGGAGGATCTTGGAGGGCCATCACCACACATAATCATAAGACAGAAAACTGCAACTAGACTGCAGTATAATTTTGACAGTGTCCTCCCATAGAGTCTCTGGAGACAAGTAAATCAAGTCATAAATAGCCTTTTCTATGCAGGCAACTAGCCGAGACAAATAGAGCCCAACAAGCTGATAACTTTCTCCCTTAGCATGTAGTGCACGAAGGAGGATGAACAGCCTGAGGGGGTAACAGTTCCAGTAAGGTCCTTTTGCATCAAAAAGGGACTCAAAAGAAACTGCAAAGTAATCATGAAAATACAAGTGGGACGAATCACATAAATGAAGCCAAATGACCATGGAATTGGGAGGAATTATAACATGCAACTCTAGTGATAGAAGCTCCGAGCAGGTCATCTTTGTACACATGGATAACAAGTGAGGCCACTTCCCAATTAGGATATTAAAGAGGCAATAAGCTGGGAATCATATCCAATCCTTATGATTTGTAGTTTTCTACTAGCAGAATACAAACTTCCCTAAAATTGTTCCTTTCGCAAGTTATGGATCAGATGGCTTACCCCAGTCAAATCCCACATCTCAAACACTGTTGACATGTGATGTTATGAAGAAGAAAAGGATGGCATCTTACCAACATAACAAAGAACTTAGTTTGTTCTCTCATAACAGTCAATCAGAATGGAATTGTTGGTAGAAAGAAGTGAACCATTTTTAATAGAAATCTCCGGCTGCACTGTCAGGCTTGCACTCAAACATTTCAAATGAGGGTATTTATTCTACACTTGGCATTCAAAACTGACCGCCGTTCAGAAAAATAAAATCAGTCAGTGCACCGTGCGCCGGTCTTGATCAATTACTCCACGATTTTGGTCACATTTGGTAGCAATCAAATTACAAGGCAGACATTACCAAAGTTGCAAACTTGTGCAAATCATGCATGGTTTTGCAAACCCATGCTGCAGATAGCAACCACTTAAAACTTCCGACCATTACAGTATGTGCCCTCATTCCTTGCAAAACAAAAACCTCAGCACTCACAAGATTTTATTTTTTTCATCCTCCCGTGGAAATTTGAATACAAGGAAATGTTGGAGTTTTTCTTTCTATCCAAAAACAAACAAAAAAAAATTAATTTCCACTAACTCCTCTTCATTTTTTGTCTTTTTTATCGGTCATTTGAATTTACTCGCAATTGAATTGGACAACGCATCCAAACCCAGAAAACAAGGAGAAAAGAACAACGCGCAGGAGATATAGCAGAAAGAAGGCATCTTTATAGCAAGATTTCCAACTACTGTAAAAACCCATCATGCGTCAGGATCAAAACCGCCAATCAAATGACTGGTCTATCAAATCGACGGTGGAGATTGCATGGATGGAAGCGACAAAGAAACATTCCCAGATATGGGTGCGTGCGTGTGAGAGAGGAAGAGTTAAGAAAGCTGCTGACCTTTCCTTCACTGCTAGGGCTTGAGAGTGGAGGAGAGAGGGAGAGAAAAGGCAATGGAGGGAAATCGAAGGACCGTGTAAAAATTAAAATGTATTAATATACCATTAAATTGTGAGAAATAGAAACAAATGGTTCTATGGTGTAGTGGTTAGCACTCTGGACTTTGAATCCAGCGACCTGGGTTCGACTCCCGGTAGGACCTTTTGATGGTTGTTTTCTCATTTTCTGTGACTCCTTTTTTTTATTGTTCTTTTGAGAAAATTAAAATAGGAACGTGAGAAATTAGAAAGAGGGGATTTTTCATCTTTTTGTATATAAAAAAATTTAAATATGAACTACCGAAATGAGAAAGAGGCA
>JAYJMB010047563.1:0-30292 GCA_036873735.1 Pouteria campechiana
AATGAGAAACATTAGTTGTTCTTATATGCTATGATATTAAAATGCTTATCAGGTATGCTGCGCAGATGAATCTTTTTCCTTCACATTACTCGATCTTGGGGGAGGTGCTGCCGAATTTTTTATTAAAAATTGTACATCGGCCAGCACATTTATGTATCAATATGTACCAACCATCGGCCAGGGGTGATGTGGGCCGGCGGGGTGCTACAGATGGCATCTAGACTTTCTGGTGCCATGGCATCGGCCAATGGGATAAATATGGGGACTCATCTATTTCACCATTCTATTTTCACTTTTTGTCATTTTGTTTCTTTCCTTCTTTCCCACGTCCTAGGTTCGAAAACCCACCCCTTTTTCTTCATTTTCATGTAACTTCTCGAGAGGATAACCTTGTTTAGGCATGTAATCCATCCCTCATGTAGCTCGAGTCATTGGAATGATAGAAACAAGAAGAAAATCCATGGTTGAGGCAACTCATGATGGGTTTTTGATGAATTGGAGTCGATTTCTTTTTCTATGATTCAAGTCATGCACAAAATCAAAGGTAAGTTGGTTTTTCTCCAATTCGATTTGCATTTTTGCTAAACTAGGGTTTTGTATATAGTGATTTGTGGAAAGATGATGGGTGTTTGTTGTTAGAAACATAGAGAAAATAATTAATTCATATTTAATGATGTTTTAGACCTTAATTGGGCAAGAGAATTGATGATTTATGTTAAGTTAGGGTTCTGTGAATAGTGAAATTTGGGAAAAATACATGATTTAAGTGTAATTGCTATGAAAGAAAGGCTAAATTAGTAACTTGTATCATTTTAAGACTTATTTGGTAAGGAGAAATCCAAATTTGATTGTGACCCATAGCTTCTTCGGAAATTTGGAAAGGATCTTAGTGTTCTGAGACATGCAATAATTGGATTAAAGGCTTTATTGGATTATTTTAAAGATGTTTAACTATTAATCATGTTGAATACATAATGACACATATCAGATACAAAATTAATATGTTGCATTAAGCTTGGTTGCGTAGGTTAATGGACTGTAGAGTTTAATTAACTTATTATGGATGTCAAATTATGGTTATTGCAATTAATTTATTGCCAAATGTTGTTTATAATATGTTTGATGAAGTGTTTTCGTAAGAGAAATGATGCAATTAATTAGTCATATTACAATGTGAGATTGACTATGAATGGAGGACACCATATCTTTAATACATGGATGATATGAATTAGAAAGTGATTAAGGAAGAAAAATATTAAACAGACTCATGATTAACATTAGGGTGCTGCTATGTACTTCAAGAATAAATGGATTCAATAGTGGCCTAATTATCATTGATCTAATATGAAATTAGTTAACATTGCTTTTGCAAATGAATGACATTGTTGTATGTACATTGGATATTTCTTACAAGGCCGTTGGAATATATAAAGAAAGCAAATTGTAGAGTTTGATGAGTTATGGAACTTAAGGTATGATAGGTAAGTAGGCCCTTTTTTTTTGGTTGAGTGCATGGGGATTAACCTATTTGTTTGAATCCGGGCATGTATGATTGATTAGGGATTGTTGATATCCCGCGATAGTTAATGATGGATATTTATATTAGTTTTGTGAAGGCATGAATGTTAGGGATAATGAATATCCCTTGGGTTGAAATATGTTGCGTTTGTTGATATTATGAGTATATGATTATTCTTATGTATGGATGTCTATATGAAATGATAAGTGATACAGAATGGAAATAATGGATATTCCCTTTAGTTGTATTTATTTGGATTGAAGTGGGGATGATGAATGGGGAGAAGGATTATTTTATAATTCTTTATTTTTGGTGTATTAGATAATTGAATGAGCATATGTGTAGTTGGAATGGAAAACATTCCATCTGAATATTTTGGTATAGTGGCATAGTTATGAGATGTTCATGTCGGTATGGCATATTTATGATATGTGATAGCCAAGATGATTGATGATTGGGTATGAAATATACAAATTGTGGATTATTTATTATTTATTAATTTTTCCTACTTACTGAGTTACCTAGACTTACGCCTTCTTATTCTTATGTTTTTAGCTGAAAGGCCAGGTAAAGACTCCCAACTATGGATTGGGATTGACGAGCATATATAAAAGACATTTTGTTGGTATGATAGAATGTCGGGATGGGAGTCCCTTTATAAGTTTGTATAAGGGTAATTTGTATTATTATATTAATTACAAATGATGTATATTGTAGTGTAATGGCATGTCATAATAGTGAAAAATGTGTATGATATGGAAATGAATTATGTTATTGTCATCATGGGGCGATGCAAGTTCCAGGTTATGGGTAAGTTGGGCTAGTTTAGTGATTTATGATTTGACTTATAAGTATTGAAATTTTAGTTTTATACAAGATTAGAAATTATATAGGTTTAAATCCATAAAATTCAGGGCAGACTCTACCGGATTTTTGGTAGAAGTTTTCCATAGAAATGGTGATATTAAGGGTCAATGGTGAAATGCATAAGCCCCTAGGTGGGGCATGACAATATAGTTCTATATGTAGCCAACATAAAATGGCTACATATAGTATTATGTGGAAAAAAAATCTATATAAATCAAGGAAGTTGTAGTAAACCACATCCATGCGTATTCTACATTGATGATTCCCATGAGATAACATCAATTGACAGCGCATGTACAATTATAAATTTGTAACCCACATCATTTATATATGATTATATATATAGTACACTAAAATATTAATTAATTTGAATGATATAAATGCAGCTTATGAGTTTTTATAATCCAATTTTTAATTATTCATTTTATTTATTTATACGAATAAGATATGATAAGTTGAAGGAGCATACTTAGGATTGTCTTTTGGCACATAATACTATATGCAACCATTTTATGTTGGCTGCATGTACTATTATATGCAACCAACATTGTTGCATAAAATGTAAGATAGCCATTTTGAATAATATACTGGCCTGATGAATCCTACTTCCGACAGCTTTTCTACCTTGGCAACATTGGCTTCCCTCTTCTCCTGTGAAAATAGTCGCTTCTTCTGCGTCACTGGTTTGTGTTTTTCATCTATTGCTAACTTGTGGGATACGATGGACGGATCTAGCCCAAGCATGTTAGAAGTTTCCTAGGCAAAGACATCAGCATATTTCCTTAGTGGATGATTAATGGAAGAAGCAATTTCACAACCTTTTTTTTAATTTGCATGTAATATTATATGTAGTTGTTTATTGTTGGTTGCATATAGTAGTATAAGCAGCTGACATTGGCTACATATAATAGTATATGCAGCCATTTTTGGTCTGCATATACTATTAAAAATGGCTGCATATACTATTATATGCAATCGACAAAAAATGGTTGCATATAGTATTAAGTGCCAATAAAAAAATAGGTCATGAAATCGCTTCATCTATTAATCATAGACCCCTCATCTAAATTAATGAAATGAGCATACATAATTGGGAAAGAAAAACCCATAAGCTTTTATATGATTCAAATTAATTATTATTTTAGTGTACTATATTAAAAAATACACAACTCACATACACTTAATATAAAAATCATAATATAACTTATTTTTATAACGATAAAATTTAAATCTAATTATTATATTTTTTTTCTTATATACGTCATCCATAGAACACAGGTATGGATGTTCTATACAATATAAAAACATAAGCGAATTTACACACCGGGTCGGCAACCCACGGTACTGCTTGCCACATGAATCATTTAGAGACAGTTGCAGTATTTTGGTCATATCTTCTGCATCCAAACTTAGAATTATATGATTAGTTTTTTGTTGAATAGATAATTTGAAGGGATATAACTTTTATGTTGAACACATTCTCTAAATTTTAAACTCCTCCCATGACATGAATGGGGCCAAAGTGACGCCTATTAATGCTGAAAGCTAAAAATTATTAACAAACATCACTTTGGACCAATTTTGTGGCATGAATGGAGGATGATTTAGAGAATATGTTCAACATAAAAGTTGTATTCCTTAAACTTATATATCCAAAAAACTAAGAATCACATAATTCCAAGTTTGGATGAGGAAGATATAGCCAAAACATTGCAATTATCTCTGGATGGTTCATGTAGCAGCTTGCGGTACCGCCTGCCAACCTAGTGCCTAAATTCACTCTTTTTTTTAATGTTGTATAGCACATCCATGCCTATTTTATATGGATGATTTCTATAAGCAATAAACATAATAAATAAGTAAACTTAAATTTTTGTCATTGTAAAAATAAGTTATATTATGATTTTAATATCAAGTGTATGTGAGTTGTGTATTTTTTTAATATGGTACAATAAAATAACAATTAATTTGAATGATATAAAAGCTTGTGAGTTTTTCTTTCCCAATTATATATGCTCATTTCATTAATTTATATAAGGCATCTATGATTAATTGAAGAAGCGATTTCACAACCCTTTTTTTATTTGCAGCTAATACTATATGCAGTCGATCACAAATGACTGCATATAGTATTATATATATCCGAGATAGTACTATATGCAACTAACATCAGTTGCATATAATACTATATCGGCTGTAAATAGTATTATAGCAGCAAAAAATGGTTACAAATAGTTGGTTGCAAATAGTGATTTTTCTTGTAGTGAATACCCTTACATTGCTATACCAAAGGGTTGCAAGTAGTTAGTAACGTTGGACCTAATCATCTACATTTTGAAATGAGTAATATGGGTAATTATAGTGGATTAGCAAATACAAACATTACTCAAGTATAGTAGATTGTAATTCACTATAATCCTATTTTTATTATATTCTTTAAATTATAATACTTAAATATTATTCTCTTTTCAATTAGGGTTCAATTCTAATTGGATCTCACAATCTTTGAGTGTCTAATGAAAGAGATGCATAACATACTTATGAGGTGGCACTAAGCACTAACTTGATCTAGCCAAATGCCTCTCAAACAATTCAATCACCTGGGAATTTATAGGATGATAGTTAAATCTTAATTATGTTGAAAGAAAGTCATTTAGTTTTTTAATAGCATTTTCATATTTTATGAAATGATAATATTAATTGCAAGCTTCATTATCATTGCCTAAGGAAAATTAGTTGGTGATACTCTATACTAGCACTTTATTAAATATTGATTATTTTATAATTCTTAAAATTTTCAATTCTTCATCAATTCAACTCTCATTAAGTTCTATTTTTCCAAAATTTAAATATTTTTATTTTATGTGCAGATGATACATGGTTGCAAAGAGCTTCTATTGACACCTTTATCTATTCTATGTGCAATTGATTTGCAAAAGCTTTGATAAATTTCACATAAAATTATTTAATTTGAGCTACATCATTCTTCTTGTTTATGTGAAGTTGATTCTAAAGATTTTTAGAAAAATATTACAATGATCTCTCATAAATGAAATTATCTTTATTCTTATTTATGTGAAGTTTGATTATATAGGATTTTGGAAAATATTGCAATGATCTTTCTTAGATAAAATTGTTTATAAAAGAATTTAAACGAGTTGCCTATTTAATGGTTGTAGAGTCTCATAGTATGGCTTAACTTTAGGGGTGAATTTGGTTTATTAAATTTTATTACTTAACCCCTACTAAATCATTTCCCTATTTTTGTGCTTGTGTGTGGTGCATTGTAAAGTAAACGATAAAACTGTAATGTGCATGCAGGATAGAGCTAATAAAAAACAACACAAATAACACGATTTTTATAGTAGTTCAAGAACGTTATCCCTACATTCACTCTTCCAAGAGCACACACTCATTGTGTCTTGGGTTCCACTATATCCCATATAATGAACATATAATGCTGCTAGAAGCACTCTTCTTGATTCCAACTCTAGGGGGCATAAACACAATGCTTTCAGTACTCTTCTAGATTCCATCTCTAGGAGGCATAAACAAGTGTTCCCAATACTCTTTTGGATTTCAGCTCTAGGGGGCATAAACATAGTGCTCCTAACACTCTTCTAGTTTTCACAAGCTTACTAGGAAACTCACTAGTTTTAAAGATCACCAACAAACTTGATGGTTTTCCAGAGCTCACCAACAACTCATTACAATGCGGTTTTCTAGATATCACTACTAACTCTCTAGTTTTCAGATTAACCAAAAAACTACTATATATTTAAGCATAAGAAAAGATGAGATCTTTTATAGCTCTAAAAACACAAAAGGATCTTCCCAAAATGTAAAATCAATGACCATAAATATTTGCAGATCAAAACTCATAAAAGATAGATGATGGTTTAAGCTCTTGACAATGGGTGGAAGGATTTGCATAAGGTTAAGCTCATTTGAAATATCTTCCTTCACAACCTTTGAATCGTCTAACTTATCTCCTTAAATAGTATTGAGTTTCATAGTATGGCTTAATCCAAGTGGGGATGGGTAAATTGGGTTTATGAAAAATCATTGCTTAACCCCTATTGAACCATTTCCCTATTTTCATGCTTATGTGTGGTGCGTTCTAAAATAAATGATGAAATAGTAAAGTGCATGAAAGATAAAGCAGATAAATAAACAAACACATAAACAATATAAATTTTAATAGTGGTTCAGGAACCACATCCCTACATCCACTCTTCCAAGAGCACACACTCATTGTGCCTTGGGTTCCACTATATCCCATATAATGGAAATACAATAGTGTTCTCAGCACTCTTCTAGATTCCAACTCTAGGGGACGTAAACAGTGTTCCTAACACTCTTCTAGATTCCAACTCTAGGGGGCATAAACATAGTGCTCCCAGTACTCTTTTGGTTTTCACAAGCTCACCAAGAAACTCACTGGTTTTGAAGATCACTAGCAGACTTGATGGTTTTCTAGAGCTCACCAACAACTCATACAATGTGGTTTTCCTAAGCTCACCATAAACTCTCTGGTTTTCTGATGAACCAGAAAAGTTTTACACATTTAAGCATAGGGGAAGATGAGATCTTTTATAGCTCTAATGACATAGAAAGATCTTCCCAAAATATAAAATTAATGGCCATAAGGATTTGCAGATTAAAGCTCATAAAAGATAGATGATGGTTTAAGCTCTTAGTCATGGGTGGAAGGATTTACATAAGGTTAAGCTTATTTTAAATGTCTTCCTTCATCACTTTTGAATCATCTCACCTCTTCTCCTTAAATAGCTTCTTCATAATTTTGACCATTGGAGAAGATGGGTTCCTTTGAATGCAAAAATGGGAACAACAATGAATGAAGAAGACCGTTGAGATTTCTGTCATTAGAGTGCATGCCATCTGATTAATTCTTGAGCTGCTACATTATCATTCTTTTACAAAGAGGAAGATGTGCTATTGTTGAAATGTTTCTTCTCTTTTTGACTTGACACAGCTAAAAAACTTGCAGCGCTGCTTGTTATGGGAAATGGTGACTGAAACATGTCTGCATAATGAAAGCACAACTATAGCTATCATTTAGATGAAAGTCACAAGTCACATAAATCAATTAATCTTGGACAAGTCATGGCCTCTCTCTATCTACATTTATCTACCATAAGTTTTAGATGAATTCTCCCATGATATTTGTCTATCAGTCAATCCTTCATGAGTATGATTTGTCTATTGTAAATAACAGACAAACTCTGGTGCCATAGACAAAGTTGAACTATTCTATAGACAAACTTTGCTTTGTCTAACTCAAATAGATGAAGTATGGTATTTTTCTTTTGTTCCATATTCATCTATAGAAAGCAACAGGTGTAGACAAAGTCAAACAAGATTGTCTTAAATAAATTAGGCTCGACACTTATTCTATAGATTTATCTATAGTAAGTTGCAGATGAATGTGTTTGAGCACTGAATCCCACTTTGTTTAATTAGCTACTTTGTCTATGTAGCTTTATCTATGTTCACTGTGTTGCTTCTACTTTATCTTCTGCTTTGTTTATAGTAAGTAATAGATGAATTTGATCCCACAGACAAAGTCAAATTCCTCATTTGTTCTACATTTGTTCGAGCAATAGATGAAGTTTGTCTCTGCAACTTCTTGCTTACTTCATTCTTGATTTATCTATCTTTGCTCAAGGGAAGTTGCTTTCTACTTTATCTTTAGAAAAATTCATTTATTTGGCTTTGTTGGTCAGACAGTTTTTTCCCTTTCTGCATAGTTATCCAGGTGACCATTTCTTTGTCATTCTTCTTTCTTCATTTGTCTGTGTTCTTGATGAGATTACTCCTTATTTTGTCTCAGACAAACTCTAGCTAATAGATGGTCTATAGTTTAGGCTCTCTAACCATGGCTCTGTCTTCAACCTTTTTATCATTGCATTTGTCTGTGGAAGTTTCTCTTTGGATTTAACAAACAAAGCAAGCTTTTTATAGCTTGTCTTCGAATCCTTGTTTTCTTTTTCTTCTTCTTCTTCTCTTTCTTCTTCATCATTATCATCATCCTCTTCTTCTTTTTCTTCTTCTTCTTCTTCTATGACCTTTAGCAGTTTAATCTCTTTAGAACATAACAGATAGTTGTGGAAATTTATTGCATACAATTATGATCCTGCACTTGGAAGTTTTCTGCACTTGGTACATTGTTAGCATTATATAATAAGAATATATATATATATCCTCATATGATGTTCATACATTGTGGAGTAAGTATAATATACATCTTTATCTAAGCATATATTATGATAATTCAATAAAGCTCAGTGCAACTAATATAGTTCACCATATATATAATAATCAACATTAAATGCATCAGAACTATCAATATATTAAGGATGATTGTATGCTAGTATGATTTAAAGTTGTATGCACAATTGAACATTCATGATTATGTATACATTTCACATTATCAATTAATATTTATCAAATCATAATTATGTACATGATTATAATTAAAGATTCATGATTATGTATATATTTTACATTATCAATTAACATTTATCAAATCATAATTATGCATATGATTGTTAATGATATTAGTTTATCTTAATGTAAGTTATGTGATCATGAAAATCATATATAATAATCCTGATAAATAGATCTTCAAAACCTTAACCGTTGTAGAGGAGAAAGTTAGGATTAATGCAGGAATGAGAGCAGCTTTGAATGTAGAAGACCGTTGTGATTTCTACAGTTGGAGTATATGCCTTCTAATTCATCTTGAGTTGCTGCAACACTGTTCTTTTATAGAGAGAAAGATGAGTTGTTATTGAAATATTTTTTTCCATTTTGACTTGACACAGCTGGAAAACCTATAGCACCACTTATTGCTAAAAATGGTGATTGAAATGAGTCTGCACATGAAAGCACAAGTGCAAATGTCATTTAGATACAAGTCACATAAATCAATTAATCTCAAATAACTCATGGCCTCTCTCAATCTGTATTTGTCTTTCATATGTCTTTAGATGAATTATTCCATGGATTTGTCTATCAGTCGACCCTTTGTGAGTGTTATTTCTCTGTAGTAAGTACAGATGAATTCTTGGTGGCACAGATAAAGTCAAACTGTTCTACAGATAAACTTTGCTTTGTCTTAGTTGAACGGACGAAGTAAGATGTTCTTCTTTTGTTCGTTATTCATCTATAGAAAGCAATAGATGTAGATGAAGTTGAATTAGATTGTCTCAAACAAATTAGGCTTTGCACTTCATTTATAGATTTGTCTGTAGTAAGTTGCAGATGAATGTGCTTATGCATTGAAGTCCACTTATCCAAGCAGCTACGTTGCTTATGTAGCTTCTTCTGTGCACATTGTGCAGCTTTCATTTTCTTTTCTATTTTGTATGTAGTAAGTAATAGATGAATTTAATCCCGCAAAAGAAGTAAAATTCCTTTTTCCATATTTTGAACAACAGATAGAGTTCATCTCTACAACTCCTTACTTCATTCTTGATTTGTCTGTCTTTGGTTAGACGAAATTGCTCTACTTTATCTTTACATCTTGCCTTTTTATCTTTGAGCAAATTCTTTCTTCTTTCTTTGTTGGTTAGATAGTCTTTTCTCTTTATACACGATTGTCCAAGCAGTTGCTTCTTTGTCTTTCTTCATTTGTCTGAACCCTTGAAGAGATTACTCCTTCTTGCTTTGACTTAAATAAACTCTAGGCAATTGATAGTTCAAGTTTCTCGAAAAATTTTATGCTCCCTGACCATAGCTTTGTCTTTGTATTTGCTTCACATCTGTCTAAAGAGATTTCTCATTGGACTTTGCAGACAAATTAAACTCCTTATAGCTCATCTTCGAAGCCTTGTTTTCTTCTTCCTCTTCTTCTATGATCTTTAGCAATTTAATCCCTTTCAAACATAGCAGATAGTTAAGGTGGTTGATCGTGGTCCTGCAATTAGAAGTTTTGTGCACTTGCTACATTGTTAGTATCATATAACCAGAATGTATATATCCTCATGTGATGTGCACATGTTGTGGAGCAGGGATAATATACATTTCTATTTAAGCACATAATATAATAATTCAATAAGGCTTAGTGCGAATATAATTCAACATATATAATAATCAAGATTAAATGCATCAGAACTATCAATATATTAAAAATGATTATATATCAGTATGATTTAAACTTTTATGATCAGGCATATGTTTCAAGTATATCATCAAATATCAATCAATCATCGTGTATTGTTAACAATTTAAGTACTTATATTATTCATCTTAATACAAGTTTTGTTATCATCAAAATCATATATAATAATCCTGACAATGGTTACTTGAGAATATTATTTATAAATTATATTTGTGGGTTTGGTTGTGATTAACTATTCTATGAAGATAGCTTGGGTAACATAATTAAATGAGTATTTCCTCAAAGTATAGGAAATGCCTCATTTGGATGTTAATCTCATTCAAATGAAATGAATATTTTTCTAACAGTCACTACAAATTTTGTTCAATGGATGAATTTGGAAAAAATGCTACATTTAATTTCATATATTTATTTTAATCGATAAGTTGAGTTATAACTAGTTTAAACTATTTTATTGTATCATTGAGTAAAAAAATTTAATAAAAATGAAAAAATTCAACTTGAAACTATCTAGAAATTCAAGTAGCTACATTATCCATCATAATAGCTCCATCCCTCAAGTACATCATCATCATTCCAATAAGTCAATCTTTGCTCAAGTTATTCAGTGATTAATATTGGGAAATTGATCTTCGACTTGATGAGGCTGTAACTTATTTATCATTGATTACAGGTTACAAATTATAAAAGTGCTAACATGAAAGAGATAAAAAAAGAATAAAATATATAAATGAGAAAATAAAATATATCTTAATAAAATAAATTTAAAAAAGGCACAAAAAAGTTCAAGCTAATTTATAAGTTATGTAAAAAATGACTAACAAAATAATCAAATATATTAACATTTTTTATGTCTTTGTTTTCTATTAAACTTTATGATTACAAGCTTTTAATTTATTTTTTCTGCTTTGATAGAAAATAAAAAAATTACAAAAAATCTAAAGAGATTACTTATCAGCAGTGAAGACTTCAACCAAACTTTGGTTTTCAAGCTTGTATCATTACAACAAAAGTCACCAAATGTAGCCAACAAATTGATTACATTTGGTTAGAAAATAGTTGCATTATGTGTAATGTAGCCAAAAAAATTAACTGCCAATTTACTACATTTAGCTTGTTGCATTTAACAAAAAACAACCAATTTGTATTAGTCGCGTTTGCTATCAAACCTAGCCAAATTTTGGTTGGCTACATTTGGTCAAAGCAGCTAGCTCATTGGCTGCATTTGACCAAACATAACCAAATTTGAGTTGGTTGTGTTTGATCAAATGTAACTAACTCAAAATGGCTGTTATTTGTCAAATGAAGTCATTTTGGGTTGGTTGCATTTGACCAAAAGTAACCAACTCAAATTTAGGTGCATTTGGTGCAAAGGTAGCCAACATTTTAGCTACATTTGGTCAAATGCAACCAACCTAAAATGACTCCATTTGAGCAAATGCAGCCATTCTGAGTTGGTTGCATTTAACCAAATGCAGCCAACTCAAATTTGGCTGCGTTTGCTCAAATACAACTATTTTGGGTTGGTTGCATTTGACCAAATACAACTAACATTTTAGCTACATTTAACCAAACATAGTCAAATTCAAATGGCTGCCTTTGGTCAAATGCAGCCAGATTTTTTGGTTGCATTTGATCAAATTATCCTACATAAAAAATTATTACATTTGGCCGAATGTTGTGTCTATCTACAATTACAATGCCCATTCTTTCATAAGTATCAAGTAAAACATTGGAAATAAAAAAAATATATATTATATAAAAAACCCAAAATAACACATGATATGAGTCATAAAAAGCCTCACAAATGAACAAACAATATGTCATAAACTTTACACAGTTTTGGATGAGTAAAATATGGAATCATTCATACTTAATGAAATAAACAAAGAATGAAACTTTGAGGGTCACCCACAAGTCGAGGCCTCTCTTAAACTATTAAGGAGCTATAACTTCTACACATTGGTAGTGTGAGCGTATGGTCTTAATAGGGTGATCATTTTTCTTGACTCTTCTTATTCAACAGTTCTATTCGCATGGAAAATAAATAAGATTGACATATCAGGGCATGAAAATAAGAAAGAATGGAGCCAGTGTGAAATAATCAATCAAATATAAAGCATTAAATTACCTCTTTGTAGATCTGAAATGCCTAATTGAGATGTGGCTAATGAGAAAGGTGTCTGATTGAACCATGACTCTAACAATGACCTAATGTGTCTTATATCATCTGATAGTGCATTAATCTATTGGTTGGCTGTTGTTAATTCTTCCTTGGTAATCCTAAGTTCTTCCTCATTGGAGGTCAGCTGATCCTGGGTAGAAGCTAGCTATGAACGGAGTGTTGCTGATGATCCGTTAGCCCATTTGAAACTGAACTGACTCTTCAATGGCTTCGAAATATGTCCTAAACCTCTAATGTATCTAGAACTCTTTCCCATTATCTTATTGTAGATATCATCTGCTGTGAGGGGTGACTCTGCAAACTTTGAGCTAGCTTGTAGCTCTACCATCTTCTTCTACAGGGTTAACAAAAAAGAGCAGCCTGGGTCACAAGACAACATAGTGGCTAGAATTCCTAAATGTGTATAAAATAATTAAGAAGTTAGTTATACTCACATATGCATCCTCTGCCTCTAGAGCTATGAATTTACCATCCGACTTATACATCTAGGTCTCTCTAAATAATTCAATTCAGTCGATTGGGCTGTCAGGGTCACCATTTTCCTATTCCACAAAAGGTAAGTATTTAATATGCATGAAAGTAGAGATTTTAAATAGAAATATCAATTGGTAATTACGAAATGCAATATCGCTACCCATTCAGTAAGAACAATCACAAATGACTTTGGCTCTATGCAATGTGTATACATCATCTTCTTCCTATTATCCTTAGCTATCGATGACTTATGCTACGTTGAAGAAAGCAGGAGGAACAATTATAGTTATGTGATAAGAAAAAGAGTGAAGGTATAGTGGATGCTCCAAGGAATGATGCAAAAATTATATTTAAAAGTCATGTACCTGAAATTTAGGAGAACTAAAGTAAGTGTAGAGGAAGTTCCAAATGGGAATCTTCACTCCTATAGGTGGTGAAGTAAGCAGATCCTCGCCTCTACCTACAACTTTGGAGTAGTGATCATAATAGTCTTTTCAAACCCTTTTATAACCAGTCTTAAAATAGTTCTCAAGGATCAATTTGACCCAATCCTCCTCAATGTCCTTAATATCAAAGCATGATTGTAATAGGAAGTCAACAAAGTTAGATGATATTTATAATATCATGAGCATGATTTACTTGGAATTCCTAAATGAGGGTTATACTCTTCTTTACCTTCAATTCAGTAGCCATGGGTTGTTTTTCTACTTCAGTTACACTTACAATTTCCTCTTGTCTACCATCGGTGCCAATGCCTTCACAATATAGCAAATGATCCTTGGAAGATGCTTTCGACCTTGTTCAGTTGTTGGACATTACATTGAGGCTTTTCTTCATGTCATTAATAAATGAGTTCTTTGATGGACTCCATCTCCTGATTTTAGTTCCTATTGAGAGACAATATTAGCGTGTTAAACCACATAAAACATATATACATTGAGAACTTATGATACAAATGTGTTTCATCCATAATTGAAATTTTTTATACTGAAAAACATACCAATGGAGGTCGTCTTAGTCCCTAATGATGAAGGAAAGTCTTGTGTTTCAGATCTAGAGGCAATGGGGCAAGGGCTAGTAGACCATGGCAATTAGGGTCCAAGGGGTTGTGCAGACTCTTGTGTCTCTGCTGAGGCTAGCTCCATTGGCAATGTGCGGTCCACATTGTCTTCCTGTGCATCCAGCATATAACGGACAAGTTGCGTAGGCTATTTAAAATTATCCTATCTTCGACTGCACCCATGTATCATGGTCAGGTATCTACAAAATATAAGAATGATATTTTTCAGAATCATTAGTTTACAGATTATATGCAAAGAATGAAGAAAATTTGAATAGATTATATTATTAATATGTTGTAACTCCTAACAGAACTAGTGGATAGGAAGAGGCAACTTTGGTAAATACCGGACCGCAAGCTCTATCTGCAAGCACCTGCAGTACTACCTATCTTGGTAGGTGGTATTGCAGGTGCCTGCAGTACCACCTGCCATCCACAAGGGAGATGGGTATGGGAGTTTAACAAAAAAAATGGCACCCCAAGCGGTTCCCCATACCACCTACAGTATCAAAGACCCTAAAGGTCACTCATTCATGAAGTTTTGATTGCAACAATGGTTCAAATGCTCAAGAACTAATGTAGACTTCATAGTTAGGGTAAGATTAAATGAATTACCTCTGAAAATTTATGCAAGCCTACCCATGTATGACTTATAAGAAGATGGGGGTTTAGCGTTTGATTTCTCAACCAAGATCTTCACATTTAGTGTCTAAATCAACTAAATCCATGATGGTATATCTTTAAAGATCAAAAATCACATCCACTTTTGAGATATAGATAATATTCTCTATTTATTCATAAGGATGTGGCTCCTTATTTAAATTGGATATCTGGTGTTCACTTGAGACTTCAAAGGAATCATTCATGGGCCTCTTATCCTCTTACTCTCTATGCTCTTATCCTCTTACTCTCTATGTTCTTTGTCTGGGACACTCTTCCTTGTAGGTAGCCCCCTAACATTGCATTGCAGAATATTCCATAAGTATCGATGGATGCAGCATTGAACAAATTGCCATGGTGCTCCCAACTTTGTGTCATCCAACTAGAATACTTGTTTAGCTTGAGATGCAAGCAAGAATGGGTCATCCTGATACCACAGATGAATAACATTAATACTTGTGTAATGGGCCTCGAACGTGATCCTTGATTTCCTACTGGTGTTAAACCAGTCACTAAAATATCCTGCATGTGCACCCAAGTATATATGATAACTCAATGACACGCTGCAAATAACCATAATAATCCATGGCCTCACCAGGGAGATCCCCCTATACAACAATACCGCTATTTTGGGTTTTATGATGCCTATCATGCTCCACTATCCAAAATCTAACCCCATCCATAATGCATCCTAAGTATGTCATTAATTGCTCTATAAGTAAACCATTTGCTAAGGACCATATCTCCTCGGATATTTGATTTAGATTTTGTGAATATAGTTTATTTATTTATGAAATTTATTTCAATATTTTAGCAAAACAAGTCAACAAACTTACTTTCTTGGTTTATCTATCCAATTTACTAAAATATGCTTGGTTCATCTAATAATAAATACGTAACTTATATCTATTTTCTTGCTCACTTTTGAAACCAGTCTGGAAATTACTCTTCCTGTATTTTCTAGATCTCAGTTTGACCATTCTTTTTTAATTCATCTTCATGTTCACTATTATTCAGGAAGAGTCAAGATAGATAAGTGGAAATGATTAGTCTATGACATGTAGCGAACAAGTGGATGTGGTTAGCATAATAACATTAGGAAGGAATTTATCTTATCTAAGATAAATCTGTATTTTTGCACAGTTATATAAGACATAACATCGTACCCTTGATGCATCATCTTGGTATAGCTATTTACATTTTTTCTCAACCCTAAAGGGTCATGCCCTTTGAGCAAATACCGAAAGGGAGGCCTTTTGTCTTTATGTCTGCAATCCATATTTCGCTCTTGGTGATTAATGCAGGTTTCAAACTCTCCTAGATACATTGATAGGAATGTAATGCATTCCTTGACTTTGTACGTCTCTACAATTGAACCTCAGGATGAGTTCTATTACCTACATTCGCTTTAAGGCTATCCACGAACTTGAAAAATGTAGGTTAAGTTAGCGACTAGTTATATGTTCAGAAGGGAAAATTTGTATAGAGTTCTCGAGGGTACCTCTTAATTGGAAACATTCATCTATATTGCACAGGTCTGGCAAGCAAAGCTTCTCTGGGAAGGTGAATACACAAGTGGACCATCACATCAAAGAATGTCGATAGAAAAATATGTTCCATAAAATTGTAATGATATTGTCTGAGAGTTGCATCAAGATTCTTTCTCGTAAGGTCTTCAAGCACAGTTATTTGAAAAAGTTGACAAGCTCGGATATGGTATTAGAAATGTCATCGCACAAGAATCCCTGCATGCCTACCGAAAGGGTAATCTACAACATGATATAACTATCGTGAGTCTTGAGACCATGCATCGTGCTCTCTTTTACATTCACACATTTTGATAAATTGGTAGCATATCAGTTCGAGTACTTAGCATCCCTTAAGAATTCACAAAAGTGCCTATAAGACGCCGATGGCAGTGTGTTGCATGTTGTAGGTTTCATATAGTGCTCGTTTTCTTTGTGAAGGTGCAGTTCCTTTCTAATACCCAGCTTCTCCAAATCTCGATGCATATTATGTGTATCCTTTGACTTCTGGTCAATATTTAGCAAGTTTCCCAGTAGATTATCACAAAAATTCTTGGTCAGATGCATTATATCAAGATTATGTCAGATTACAAGATTGGACCAATATGGAAGTTCCCAAAAGATATTTTTCTTAGTCCAATTCAACTCTTCCTTTCCACATTTCTTTTTCCTCAATATGGATGGGTGTTTTTGACTACTCTATTTGGTAGTAGTTGCAATTGTTATCAGAGATCCATCCTAGATAGTTCTATTGGGGCACATTGGGTCTTAGTTTGACCATTAAATTCCTTTTTATTCCTCCGCTAGATATGGTCGGGAGGTAAGAACCAATAGTGTCCCATGAAATCTATTTGGATGTGTACCATTCTAAACTTATAGCTTTATTGCAATTGGGACAAATAAGATAACCATGGGTTTACCACCTAGAGAGATTTCCATATTAGGAAAATAATTTATAGTCCAAAGCACTGCAGCCCTCATATTGAATTGTTGTCTAGATGATACATCAAAGGTTTAGATCCCCTCACCCCATAGCAATAACAATTTATCAAGTAGTGGTTGCATGTAAATATCAATATCTATAGCCGGAGCCTTAAAACCTAGAATAAGTAGGGTCATCATAGTGAATTGTTCTTTCATATACTTCCACAGAGGTAAGTTATATGGCAATAAGATGACTGGCCATGTACTGTGTGTTGTTCCTGCGTTACCAAATGGATTGAAACCATCACTCGCTAACCCTAGCCTGACGTTCCCTGGATCATTTACGAAAGTTAGGAATTATTTATCAAATTTTTTCCATGTCGTAGAGGCAACAGGATGTCTCATGATGCCAAGCTCCTCAACTCGACCTCCTGGTGCCACATCATATCAAGTGCCATCTTTTTTACCAAAAAAATCTCTATAACCTAGGAATAAGAGAAAAATAGTGTAGCACCTTGTACGGGATCTTCTTCTTATCGATTGCCCCACTATCTTTTTGATGTGAAGTACCACACATCAGACAACTCTAAAGATGGGCATTTCCCTTATAGAATAGAACGCAATCATATTCACAAGCATGAATTGAGTTATATCCAAGGCCCAAATCTTTTATAATCTTGTTGGCACCATAAAATTTATAAGTAATAACTCTCCTTTTAGTAAAACATTTTTCAAAAGGTCTAATAGCTTGTCAAAAGATTTATTACTCCATCGGTTTGCCACCTTCAAGCTCATCAACCTCACCAAGAAGCCTAATAGGGAAAACTTCTTACACTCGGGGTATAACTCACGTTACGCATCTTGAAGCAATTTGTCATAATCTAAATGAGCCCCCATCTCCCCATGATCAAAACCAATGTTGTGTGTTCCACATGCATCCTGGATGTCCCTTAACATCCCTACAACATCTTCATCACACTCAAAGCTACCTATTGACAGTTCTCTGGTGTCTTCTTGCACTTGATCCACCTCCACTGGTGAGACTCTATTTTCTCCATGGTGGACCTAGATTGTGTAGTATATGGTCATCATATTCTTATACAAATGTCGTCCTACCTCTATGAGAGGTAATAAGTTTTCATTGTTAGAGGCTGTACATGGGCAAAATATTACGTCATCACCTTCCAAACTCTGCTTGGCAAACTTCAGAAATTGTTGAACCTCATTCATATATTTATGGCTCAGTTTGTTTAGCTCTTGGATCCATGATTTATCCATCCCTATAAGAAAACAATTATTCAAACCAGGTTGTTTGATAAAGTAATGAAACCATGCCCCTAACATAATGTTTAATTGTCACGAAAATGTTGTTGGGGCTGAGGAGAATGTAAATTGAATAACTTGAACATTATTGTAAAATAATAATAACTAATGTAAATTGAAAACTTAAAAATTAATGTAAATTAATAAAAATTTACAATATGAAGAAAAGTAACGTAAATTAAATCCTCATACTGCTTGCCATACCGCTGATATCGTAAGCAATATGGAGGGCGCATGCGGTACCGCCTCCAACTCAACTGTAGCCCAAAATGAATTTAGTTTTGTAGGGAACCCTTTTCGGCATCCTCGTAATTCTTCCCACGTCATGCATTTGTATCCCAACCCTTACATACTTAAATGTGCTCATGGGGCCTAACTAGCACAAAAATGCCCTCTTCTAGGGCATGTATTAAATCAAGTCATTCACCCAATGGAGCTTGAAACTGAAAAAAAAATCTTGGAGAACACATACTAGGGGTAGTAGGGTTGATCAAGTAGTGGATTCTATGGGAAGAATGAAGAGAGACCATAGAGCATCCTCTCCCACAACTCACATGAAGAATTGCTCTGATGATGGGTTGTAGGAGGGTGGCGTTGTAGGCTGAAGAAGTGAAGGACAAAGATTGATTGAGGAGGTCACAAACACCACTTAGGCATGGGAAGGGAAGGACAAGAATGAGTGAAAATTTTCTCAGGGGAATGGAGGTGGGGACGAGGAAGGGAAAAATGGGCTGAAATGGTTTAAAACAAAAGGTATTTTAAATGTCTACTATTTGCACACCCGATCGAGACCACAGGCACCTGCGGTACCGCCTGCCAATCCGGTGCCTAAATCACTATTACGGTGTTTTATTCCTTATTTGTCAAAACATAATTTAGAATATTTATGAATATTATATTATATAATAAAAAAATACTAAAATAAGTTTCTATATTCTCAATTAAGCAACATTGGGACCTGACTTAAATATAGTCTTAAATTAATTTAATAACTCATGTGTTGTCTAAAGCTTAAATAGACTTGAATTTGCCCCCAAAAAAATTTATTATTTTTAAAATACTTGAATCCCTTGAATATTTTGAATTTGTTATGATTTATGAGCTAATTAAGTATTTAAAGAAATAAATATAGGAAATAAAAGATCATAGCGAATTATACATTTGCTTGTACACAAATATTAAAATACCTTGCACCCATATAAATTTTAAAGAAATAAAAATAAGAGATAAAGGATCATAGTGAATGATAATTTTCATTCATCCCTTATATGTTCATAATTTTTTCAGTATTGTACCACCTAAAAGTTTATCTTTATTTATTTTTACAATTTATAATTCTTATGTATAAAACTTGTTACAGCATTTAACCCTCATTTAAAGCAGGTGAGGACACTGATTATCTGTGAAACGCAACGCAAGCTTAGCTTATGAAACTCAACGCTAAGAGTTGCATGACTACCAAATTTTATGAATATTGGGTACAATGAACTATATAAAAATAATGCCCTTGTCATTCAAAGAATAAGATACTGATTTGACACTTAGATAATCTAACTATATCATTTTTTAATATCAAATTAAAATCAAATGCAAACAATAGAAATATTTTATCATTATTTGGAAAAAAATAAATGTCATGCTAAATTTTCTACTTTTATGTAATTTCATATGCTTAATAAATAAATTATTCTATTTTCATTACAAACAGCCTAAAAAAAGGATATGGTTAAGACTATTTTATGTTTTAGATTAAAAATAAAACTAGAATAATTAAATAAATATTTAAATTAAATAATTTGCTCTTAACCATGATTTATAATAGCAAAATTCTACTTTTCTAATTTTAATTTTAAGACAAATCATAAAATAGTATTAAAAAATCATATTAAATAGTGCTTAATGAGACTAGGATAATTTATTATTTAAGCAAACTAAACTACATAAAAATAAAGATTGAAGTGTGATATTTATTTTTATTTAAATAATAAAAAAATTAAATTTTCCTCATGACGCTCCCTTACGTCCGCTCCTTGGCTAACCTTGCGTGTCTTGTCACACATAATCCCCTTACAACTAATAGGTTCAATTAGACTTTGGAACTGAAGACATAAGTGCATGCAGCCAATCGTAAAAAACTTTTTTTACCTAATTTAAATTAAAAATTTTCTTATAATTAAAAATATTAATTATATATATTACTCAATTTTAATATTTAATCTCCATGTTATAAAATATTTGAATTATATATGTTATTCATTTTTAATATTTATATTTAAAAATAAAACTTTTCAACAACTTAAATTGTATAGATACATCTCCTATGGCCCAAGTGGCATTTCAATTAATAGGTAAAAATAAAATTTTGATTAAATTTAAAAATAAAACTTTTCACCTTCTCAATTATTTCACATGTCGCTAGGACACTAGGCGCCTATTATCCAAGCACTTGGGACTGCGGGCACCTGCGGCTACCGACGCCCATCGATTCAAATAGGTTAAAAACTCATGCGTCGATTGGATCCCCATTTGTGCCTATTAGCCTCCCCCAATCTCCTCCCATTGCAAGCCCCATCCACCTATGACTCATGGGGGCACCAAAAGGCCCAGGATGGAAGAAGCTGCGTCCTCCTCTCAACCTTCATCATCTAGGAGGACTCGCTTGGCAACTCATATAGGTAACCCCTCGCCCCAAAGCCATGTGAATGAAAGGGAACCTAAAGTGTAGTTAGGAGGAAGGGCAGATGGACGACCTTTAATGTATGACTTGAAATCCCTTCCCGAGGAAGTAAATGGAAGGAAGGTACTAGCTGCAAAGTTTGAGCCATGTGATTTGCTGGCGTATTACTTTGGTGGTGAAGAAAGAAAATTTAAATTCTATACTTCAATGTTGGGGAGACCAGTGCATGTGCAGAAGAAAATTGATCTTGACTTCCTTGATGCATGTAAGTCTGACATTAGAGCCATGCTAAAGTATCAATGCTAGGGTGAGCTTTTGGAATATCATGCGCCTATCTACAAGGAACTAGTGCTCATTTTCTACTTTAATTGAAATCCTCACAGTTATAAATCAATTGTAAAGGGGGTGGAAATTTACTTTATCCGCCGAAGAACATCTAGGTGAAATACCTGGTGTTTTGGATTTTGAAGAGGATGATGGCTTGACTAAAGAGAAAATTTTCAACAACTTGTCCATTGACTATGAATACATTCTGGCTAATTCATTTATGAGAATAAGGGACCTCGATATTGAACTTAGAATGCTCAAAAAGGTCTTGGAAAGCATGTTCATGCCCAAGTTAGGAGCGATGGAGCAAGTAATTCACTCTAAGGCTAGGACGTTGTGGAAAATCTACACTTACCAAAGGGTCAGCCTACCAAAGCTTATGTTTACTGTCATTGGTCACCTACCTCAGAAGATAGATGTTGTCATGCCCTATAGTGTGTGACTCACAAAAATATTCAAGCGTTTCGAAGTTCTACTAGATGGGGAGGCTTACCTACAAGTATCTTTGCTTAAAAAGGATTGAGTAGGAGCTACTCTCTTGAAAAGAATGGGCATTCAAGTCTCAGAGTATGTGCAAGAAATGGATGAGAATAATGAGAGAGAAATGGAAGAAGATGACAGAATTGAAGGCGAAGAATCCTAGTGGGGAGGAAGAGGCTGAAGAGGCTAAAGAGACTAGAGACTAGCACTCAGATTTGGGGCCTAGTGTAGAGAGAGCTCCATCATCTCCTAGAGCCACATCTGCATCTCCATGTGCTCCTAGATCTTCCGCATATACCATGCTCGCAAGTGAGGTGAGAGAGTTGAGGACAAAAGTAGCTAAGTTAAGAGGAATACTCTTAGTTATAGATCAGAAGCTAGATATACCCCTTCATCAGTCTAGACCACGACAGCCTGCACCATCTCCAGCCACAGGTCCAGCCCTCTCAGGACCCCAAGCATTGTGCACTATCTCCAGCTGTAGACCACCCCGCTCAGGATCCCAAGCAGCCTGCACTGTCTCTAGCTACATGGATGAGCTCACCTACGACTAGGCTACCACTCAAGGGAGCCTTCCATGCCATCACCTACCCTGGACCCACATACCCCTCGTTAGGATCATCATCGAAGCCAATGTTTTATGATTTGTTACTTTTGGGCAGAGAAAAATCTAAAGCAGGTATATTTTGTAAATATCCAAATATCGGGATAATGAAGTGATATTTCCATATTCAATCTTTATTTGAAATTGGATGACTTGATATCGAATTTTATAAAATGCAATCTTTCTTCATATTGTTAATTCTTATACATTTTTCTTGATTTTGATGCATGTTTGAAGATGATGAATGATCATTCTAGCTGCAATATATCTCTCAATCGGACACATCATTTAAATTTCAAACTCTGATGCCATCCCTTGCCTGATAATTTTGGCATAAAATTGATTTCTTAATGTCAAAGGTACCATAGTTCTGGATGTTCACTATTTCATGAAAAGGTGCCTGGCATCCCCATACCGCCTTCCAGTAGCGCTTGGTCGGCAATCGTTACTATAGGTGCCAGTGGTACTACCTATGCATAAATAGTAGAATGAGTAAGGGAGAAAATCGACCGTAGGCTATTATACCTACCGCAAGACATATCGCCTGTTGGACAACCGATATTAGCAGACGCCCACGATATCGCCTATCGTACCCATGTGTAGACTCGCCCTATTTTTTTAAAGTGTTATATAGGACATCAATATATATATATACAATAAAATTATAATTTATAAATTATAATAGATGTGTACTAGCTATAGAAAAGGTAGTAATGATTAAGTGCACTTGTGATCCATGCTTGTAATGGGAGCATATGTTCATGAATAGCATATGAGTTACACCACCAAAAGCTGATAAGGGAAATTTTACTATAGTTAGGATAGGGATATGTTGTTCAAAATGAGATTGGTACTTGGCGACAATCACGATTCGACAAAAGAGACATGAGCATAATGGCTTCTCATCCATATAATACATGTAAATCCCCTCTATTCGAAAGAAAAAAATTTGCATAGGCCTACACTACTTATAATATATCCATGATTATTCAAAATTATAGGTCTAAATTTTAAGAGATAAATAGAAACATTAGTTTGTTATTGTACCTCATTAGCATTAATAAACTATTAAATTTTTTATATAATATATTTTATTAGAAAATTTTAATATTTTTTTGCTATGGGTAGTATATCTAAATATATTTTTCTTGTTATGATTTAAATAGTATTTATTTCTACTATAAGCACCATAAAAATATATGATATCATATTAAATTGGGTAACGGGATCAAATGCCACCAACATTGGCTGCATTTGATATCAAACACAGCCAACATTGACTGCATTTGCTATCAAGCGCAGCCAATTTGGAGTGGCCGCTTTTGGTAGCAAATGCAGCCAAAGGGTCAAAAGCAGCCAACCCAAATTGGTTGCATTTGCTACCAAACGCAGTTACCCTTTGGCTGCATTTACTACTTTGAGTGGCTGCATTTTGTGACTTTTCTTGTAATATGTGTTTTAGGTGGAGTAGGGTTTGAGCTGCATTGGTATTTATTTATTTTTATTTTTTGGTGTATGATTTCCTTCATGCGTTGGGTCAAGTAAACGTGTCTTGGTAGCAAAGGTGCTAATTTGTTTGCATGTATGAAAATGTTAGAAGTCCACATGTGAAGAGTTTTATTAGACCAAGCCATGGCAAGAGTGCGGGTCTACAACTGAGGTGAAAAATAGGTTGTATGCCTTATGTTTGAATTGTCATGCCCCTCCAGAAAATTTAAAATATAATATAATTCATTCATTGAAAGAATATTAAAATCAGACCATCAGGTGAGCCCTGATAAAGATAAATGAGAAGAAGGGTTATTTTACCAATGAAATTATTTTATAATCGATATGATTTATAACATATTATATGTATAATCTAAATTATTAAATATTTATTTTTTAAGGAGATAAATTAATAATAATGTTTTCAAATGTAAAAGTGGGATGTGTTATGATTTTTAATGCAAATATTTTAATTCCTCTCATTTTTCTTTATCGTGGCCTAGATGATGGTATGATTTTGATGATTCTTTTAATGAACAAATAATATTATGTTTTAAACTTTCTGGATGGACATGATGATTCAAAAATAAGGCATATGGGCAACTTTTGACCTCACAGAAAATCCATTTCCAGCTTAAGGCGGATGATAAAGATAAATAATACTACAATAAGTTTGTTATTTGGTAGAATTTAAATCAAGGACAATCTCTTGTAAACTTGCCTTGATATGTTTTATTTATTTTTGATATGTTTTATTTATTGTAAACTATCTTGATACATTTTAAGGTAAGTTTGGCTAGAAATAAGAACTACGTTTTCCTTGCGCTAAACCCAAATTTTTATGGTACAAGAGAATGGTGATTTTCCCGAATCTTAGAAATTCAGTTTCTATGTTAGGAAAAAAATAGATAAAATAACCCTAAAAATATTATTATATATAAATACATTAAAAAATTTATATTGTATATTATATAGATATATAAACATAATATGTTATATATATTATTTTACATATATTGTGTATCTATTATTATATTAACATAATATATATTATATTATAAATAATATATAATACTAATTAATAAACATATAGTTATACATTAAATATTATTTATATAATATTATATATAAATATATAAATTGTATAAAGATTTTATAAATTAGGTATCATATATATGTTTAATAGAGAATTATATATATATATTATATTTATAAATGATATGAATAATTTATATATAATATAAAAATATTTTTGAAAATCTATAATTTATAAAATATGTTTATATTATTATATTATATATAATAAATATATATACTTAGCATTTGCAAAAGTTTTATTGACACTTTTCTGAATAGCTAAAAATTTAACAGCTAAGCCTAACAAGCTGTCATTTGTTGTAGACTATGTACATATGCATTTTTATCTAGAGCATGGATCTATTTATTTAATAATCAGGTGATCTTTTTTGTTCACTTGTTTTTTATCTTTAGAAGGAAGCTTTTGTGTCGTGGGCTCCTTCCTTCCCTTTGCTGTAGTTCACTTGTTTTTGTTAAAAAATAGTGGAGCATCTTTAAGGAATCATTCACAAGTACTTTTCTATTGATACATTAAATAAATTAACAAAATAGAAGAAAGTTGTAGCCCTTCGAATCATGTGGTAGTCAGTAACCACAGGTGGCTATGATGTGGCTACGGGACAAGCGATTAGCACAGGCAGTTGCACTGTTTTGGCCGTGGGTTAAAAGTAAAAACATTAAAAAGTTGCCCATGCTAGCATTTTTATCTGCCCATTTCCCCCTCTCTGTTGTCCACCCATTTTCCCTCGCATTGTCAGTGTCATTGTGTTGCAGCCTAAAATTCCCTTCTTCATTCTCACTTAGTGGCAAGATTTTCTTTTTCTTTTTCTTATCTGGATTTTCTAGCGGACGGACTGCATAGAAGAATTCAGCTCTTCAGTTCTTAGCTTTGTATGCTATTCATGTGTGATCAGGTATGGAAGAATGATCTAAGATTAGCAACCTTTTCAGACCTTTCTATTCTTTGCCTTCAGAGATCCTTCATTCATGTAGTCTACTTGCCCTAATTTCATCTTGTAACTCTATTTTTCACTGCCCTTTCTTAACAATTGGTTGATCAACATCTCAAGATAGACACATCAAGATAAAGTGCTTATAATCATCAAGGATTATGCCCACACACACCCGATGCACAAACTTCCCACAAGTTTGATTCTCAGGTACTACGCTTCCTAGCATATGATGGATGGCATTTTCTTCTTTTGTTAATTCAATGGTTGGTTCTGATCTTGAGCTATCCATGCTTGAATATTTGCTTAAGATTTCATAATATTCCAAGAATGTAATGGCATCTTCCTATTGTTCTTTTATTATCCGAATCTAATTTATCTAGTAATGAAGTAAAGATCATAATGTTAGGTTTTATGTGTATGATTTTGATAAAACAAAACTTGTCTTAAAACTTTATTTATGCTAATGATGCTTTTATATTAGAAAGCTTGAAATGTCAAAAAATATACTTGAAATATTCATGCCTTGTTGGAATATCATTTGTGCAATCATATTAGACACCTTAATGAAAAAATTGCCTTGATCCATATTACATATAACTGTGTTTATCATATTGTGATTTGTTGGATCATAATTTTTGTTTATTAGAAAACAGACATATATTTCAAGATTTACAAAAGAAAAATAGTGCCTAAATGAGTTACATTTTGGAAAATACATAAATTGTTGAAAAATGAAAGAATGTGCTTCAAAGAGTATATCCTTGCTATATAAGTTGTGAAAATCATATGAGGATAATTATATTTCAATTTACAATGAAAAATGTCAAGTTTACAATATGAAAAAAGTATAAAAATTTCTAAGTGCAGAAATGTTGCTACCATAATTTTGCCACAGTAGCAACTATACTGATATGCTACAGTGAATTTCAAACAAAGCCTTGCTACAGCTTAGGACAAATCAACCAATTTTAGACAAAAATATTGTAGAACTAACTTCGAACAAAGCTATTCACGACTACAACAGTGAACTACTATAGTAAATTACTATAGTTTTGAACAAATGCGAAGCAAGACAAAATTCGTCTGAAACTAACTTTGGACAAATACAAAGTGCTATAGTGATTTGTTATAGTTTCAAATAAATTTTGTCATGCTTCGCATTTGTCCAAAATTGTAGCAATTTACTATAGCAAATCACTGTAGCAGATCACTATACCACTTCATATTTGTCCGAAGATAGTTTCTAACGAATTCTGTCTTGCTTCGCATTTGTCTGAAGTTGTAGTAATTTACTATAGCAAATCACTGTAGCAGTTGTGAACAGCTTTGTCTAAAGTTAGTTCCACAACAACTTTATCTGAAATTGGTTGATTTGTCTGAAATTGTATCAAGTCTTTGTCCAAAATTCGCTATAACGTATCACTGTAGCTGTTATTGTAGCATTTTACTGTAATAAAATTACGGTAGTAGGGCTCCTACACTTAGAAAATTCTGCACTTTCCACATTGTTAACTTGACATTCTTTATTGTAAATTGAAGTATAATTATCCTCACATGATTTGCACAACCTATATAGCAAGGATCTACTCTTTGAAGCACATTCTTTTTATTTTTCAACAGTTTGTGTATTTTCCAAAACGTAACTCAATTAAGCACTATTTTTCTTTTGCAAACCATGAAATATATGTCTTCATTCTAATAAACATAAATATATGATCCAACAAATCACAATATGATAAACATAATTAAATACAATATGGATCAAGGCAATTTTTCATTAAGGTGTCTAATATGATTATACTACAAATGATATTCCAACAAAGCATGCATATTTCAAGCATATTTGCCTGTATTTCAAGCTTTCTAATCTAAAAGTATCATTAGCCTAAATTAGCCTTAAGATAAGTTTTATTGTCATCAAAATCATATATATAAAACTTAACAATCTCTCCCTTTTTAATAATAAAAAAAATTGAAGACTTGTGACATTTAAATGACATACTAATGAGCTAATAGCAAACTCCCCCTATCTAATTGAAATGTGTAATCCTATAGAGTTTGATTTTTAGATATAAGGTTTGGCCATGACATATATTTCTTCTAAGACAAATCATGACCAACTAAATTCCTTTTCTCCCAACTGAACAACTTCCTACATGTCTTCCTGTCTTCTCCCCCTTTTTGTCAGAATCAAAAAGGTCCACAAAATGGGAGTATAAATGGGGCATTTCCTGCTTTTAAGAGATAGGATAGTTAAGGACAATACATCCAGCAATATGTTACTCGCCCCCATTGATAGCAAATCATTCTCTTAATGCTCTTATTGGGTCCCAAGAGAATAATACACAACCATTTGTTGGATCCCTTAAAAAGCATAGCCATAAACATGAGATAGGATAAATTTTCATCATTTTGATTATTAGGTGATCTTTGTACAACCTAAGTTTCTTAAGTTCCGTTCTTAAGATGATGGACTGAGAAATATAACTATGAATGCAATCTCCATCAAAAACTCCAAGGAAAGGTGCTCAATAAAGGTAATTTGTTGTTACAATTGAATCCATAAGGAGAACCTTAACTGAAGATGCAATGATTGAAAATTTTATGCATAGATGGAGGCCTATTTACCAAGATAAGAACATCAAGACAAATTTAATTTAATGTAGATAAAAAACTAGCAAAATCTATATGTTGCATTCATAAAACTTAGAAGAATAAACCTTTCATATGAAAAATAAATAATCTGAGTAATGAATAATTTGTTCAAATGATCATTTTGTTGTACAGTCTAGATTTTTAAAAGCACACCACTATGTGTTAAAGAGAAGTTGCATTGATTAATTTGTATTACATGTTTACATCTGTTTGAGTCAACTAATCAAGAAAAAGTGCAAAAGCTTGAAATGAGCATATAAAACAAGGGAGAATGATGAGAAATCAAAATTATGTTCCCAATCTACAAACTTCAATTTGAAGAAGGAAAATCAAGCCCTGAAATGAAAAGTCAAGATTGACATCATCATCTATGAGCTCAAATGCAAAAATTGAGAAAGGGAGTGACAATGGAGATAAATTTGTCAAATTTGATATGTTTGATTGATAAATACATGAAATATATGCATTTCACTGTTATACATTCTTGATATTTCTAAATCAACATTTGATTCCTTGGATCTGAATGCATATAAGTCCATTTTTTTGAGTTGAATCATCCTAGGCATCTAAAATAATAAGAAAAATGATTAATTCTTAACATATTTACAGTCTCAAGGCATAAGTTAAGCCTGTTTGGAAAACTTCATAGTTTAAGGTCTCGAATAGCTATTCCGTGCCTGGTTATTCCTTCTATAATCATCATTAAGGCTTAAACTCTTAAGAATAAAA
The DNA here is from genome assembly GCA_036873735.1 of Pouteria campechiana. Taxonomy (NCBI): domain Eukaryota; kingdom Viridiplantae; phylum Streptophyta; class Magnoliopsida; order Ericales; family Sapotaceae; genus Pouteria; species Pouteria campechiana. The sequence goes on from JAYJMB010047563.1 coordinate 29,675, forward strand.
TAATTTAGATAATAACTTAAATTGTGGTGAATGCATAAAGCTCATGTCATGAATAATTCCATCTTATGCATTGTTCTTATCATTCATGACTATGTTTGTGATGCTTAATGATTTGTTTGATTTTTGCCAAAATTTATTGTGTTAGGGATAGAGAAGATTAGAAATTAGAAAATTAGGAAAACTCTTGGGATATCTATTTTTTAGAGAGCTACTTGAATGACTAAATGTCTATTCATTTATAGAATAGTTAAAGTTCACATGGGATACAAATGCAAGTAGTATTCTATTGGTAAATATTATCATGAGGATTGATCAGTAAAATGAATAACATTGAGGAACATAATTCAAAGATTGATTAGGAAAATCCCATTTTGCTATTCATTAAGTAAGAAAAGATTGCAGATTGAGTAATCATGAAAATTAGATGTTCCATTTCAAAAATTGAGGAGAAAAATTTGTTCAGAAGAAAAACAATAATCCAAGTCTGAAAATTAAAGAGAAAGATCGAAATGTTCAATTCTAATGTAAATTATCAGAGTTGAGAAACTTACAATTCACAACTTAGTGATTAGACCATAGAATGGCATGCACCCAAATATAAGAACTAGGAAATCAATG
>JAYJMB010047574.1:0-30291 GCA_036873735.1 Pouteria campechiana
TTGAACTGGTGCAGAGGAAAGAAAGAGACCCAAGGATGTTTTCATCTCATTATTTTTTATAACACTGTTTCTTTGATTATCAGACAGATTCTAACGCCGTATGACAACAAGCAGCTTTAATATGCACAATGATCTAAATTTCAATTTTTATTATGTAAAATTAATATATAAGGATACCACTTTGCAAAATAGCAAACTCAGAAAGTCTTACATGCAAGTGCTTTCCTCAACTTTGATCATGATGCGAATAACCCGCTTACGTTCCTGCATATTTGCAATTAATTCCCTTCATTCGATCACACCCATGGACACCAAGATTTGGCTATAATGGAAATAAATCCATTTCCTTGAACTATAATACAGAAATACATAATTTCTAACCCATTGATTCTTATGGCGTGTCATCAATCAAGCATTTTGGGATAGAGTTGCCCGCGGCACAGTGATCAAATGCAAGACGCATGGTTTCAATCCCTCCCCTATTCACTTGGAAGACTATAAACTCAAATGCACAGATATTCAAACAGCTCATATTCAAGTTATCCAGGTGGTGAAGACCATGATACCCTCTAACAAGAGGTAAAGGTAGAAGTCTCGTTTGATCCACAGATATAGACGAGCTCTCTGATACAAATGGCATCCAGCTATCGTTAGATGTAAAAGAGGGGTATTAAAAACGAAAGCAAAGAAAAAAGGGTAGCCTCTTGGTAACAAAAAACGCCCAGAGGCATCTACATGGATTTGGAGGTGGTTACCTGCAACTGCATGAACAGAAACAAGTGAAAATTTCCACTGGGCAAACCATCATCTGAAATTTCGGACAATTTTGGGTCATTAAGATATAGATTCCACGCAAACTCCATGATTTTTAAGGCTGCATGATAAACATGTCAAGCAACCTTGATGCAGGACCCAGCATCAGCTAACCAACCATATGTTAAACATCCAAGTTTTTTAATTGAAATCCACACAACGTTTCTAAGTCTTTAGTTTTGGACTTTCGTACGTACACAGAATTTGTTCAAGTTTTTCATGATTTTCTCCTCCAAATACAATTTGAAGAAAGAATGAGGACAGACGAATGATCAGCGGTGATGAGAATCTATATTAGATCCTCTACACACCCACTGCTTTAAATAAGTTTTTGAATATTCCGATTTTGACAATTTAACTCTTTGGATAAATCAATAGTTAAGCTTGACGCCAGAAACTGCAGGCACTGCCCCTCTTGTTCTTTTAACGTGGGTGGCGTAATCGCTGTAGTGCATAGTATAGAGTGTACTCTGGTAGCGAGTCAGACGGATGCGCTTGCGGAGCTGTTCAGTTATTACACCATTATAACCCGATTTGCGCATCAGTGAGTCAATTGTCTCTGTCTTTGTCCAACCTGCCTCAAGCCAGTGAAAATAACGTTAACTTTGAGAAAAATGAGCGTAACTTGCAATTAATTTATTTGGGTTGTAAAATGTTATTACCCTTGTAAAATTTGGATACATTAAAGCATATATACAAAAGCATGAATGCACAGCAATCCAATGCGTCCAAGGCTGAAAGTCCAATTGGCAATGGGGCACAGCTCAAAGTTGGACATATCAGATGACCATTAACCATTTGATCATCCAACCAATACGATAACAAGGGAAGTGCTTAATCATGGCACTGATTTCAGCCTGAATAGAGATAGGTGTATCTCATTCTCAGCTATTAGTCCAAAAATCTGACATATTGTTGCTAATTTTTTTTCTTCAACTAAATTTCTGAGAAATGACACTTTGCACACAAGTAATATTAACATCCGCAAAACTACATAAAACCGAAAGTGCAGCCTTATAATTTCACAAAAGGCAAAACTGATCTGCTACCTTGAACAGACAACAGAAGTCTGCTAATTCCACGTGTGCATAAGGCAGACAAATCCCAACAATTCCATTTTTCAGAACAAATCAACAGGTTTGACAAGTTTATTCAATACTGCTAATTTGCTGCTAAGAATCTGACACACATGTTTAGCAGAATATCCTAGTTCAGTGGCCTGGCTAATGGACAGTTGTGATGTTCAATAGAACTTGTCAGCATAATATGTGGAAATCATGATGTCAAAAGACTTGAAACAAGATCAGCAAACCTCCCTTTAGAAAAAGATTCCATCAAATTCATAATGCTATTTGGGGCATAAAGCTTAGGAAAGTGGGTTTGTCAGCAATCCATTTAGGTAGCTGAACAGAAGCAAGTTTGTCAGCTCCCAACCAAAAACAGAGAATACCTTCATGGGCAGCCACCTCAGGCAAGTATGTTGCACTGCGCCTTGTGTTATGATCAGGTTCAGTGAATTCAAGAATTAGTCCATGCTTTCCAATCTGCAATATGGTAACAGTCGGAGACAAAGTGATGGAAAATGAAATGTACACACCCTCAAGAAAGAAAATGAAGTTAAAATGTGAAAAAAAAGGCCATGTATCAGTGGTAGTCATGTCATTACAATTCAAAACCAAATAGCAGATGGTAACAGAAGAAAAGAATGTAGCTTTCGAACTTTGGCTTGCATCTTTCCCCCCCTCAAAGACCTTGTCTTTTACTTTTTTGTTTCTTTTGTTTTCTTGCAAGTAATGCCATGTCATCACTGGAGATTCACTGAAGCCAAGCCACCAATATTCATTTCACTGCTTTAATAAGGGTTCCTCAAGCACTGGGGTTGATAAAGCAGCTGATTAACACATCATCACATATGCCTACATGATATGAGTGGAAGCTTCAAGATTTGCATCTGGTAAATCATCTGACCCCAAAAAATCTAGCCTGTGCATGAATCAGGTTGTCCTTTATAAATCAACAAGCAGCTACAGAACAACTAGCACATGTTTCAATTTGTCCTTTCATCTCTAAAAATGTGATTGACTACCCAGTTTATCAAAGAAACTTTCCTGGTAACTGTACCAAAGCATCTACATGGTGGGATCATCACGCAAAGAACCTTTCCTGGTATCTGTACCAAAGCATCTACATGGTGGGATCATCACGCAAAGAACCTTTCCTGGTATCTGTACCAAAGCATCTACATGGTGGGATCATCACGACGGCCATCGCATGTCTCATCCATCATCACCCATGTTGGCAAGATGTGGCTGCTTCCAGATGGCCTGAATTCTATGTGTGTGATGGCATTCATCTAGATTGGAGACTGCTTTCTGGCAAGCCCTCTCTGATCATCTGACCTCCATAGAAGTTCTCAGAAAAATGGGGTTTGTAACTTCCATTGGGAGCTCAGATGCAGCAGATGACACTGCAAAGTAGACTTAATTCTGCTGATTTTTCTACTTAATTTCTCCCTCCCAAAGGATTAAATCTTTGACTATGCAATGATGAAAAACTAAAATGCACAGAATGCCATAAGTGACAGACCTCCCAATCAAGGTAGTGGAGAGCCATCTCATAATCAGTCAAAATGGAAACTGTACATTCTAAATGAGGTAATTCTTTAGCCTGTATGGGAGGGAACCGGCGGTCCCTCAGAGCGCTGCAAGATGACATAATATACCACATAAGTTGGCATACCAAGTGAGAAGGATGGATATAAAGGCAATGGAGAAAAGGACTAATGCAAAGAATTATTGATGAAATGTCGTCACAATGACTTCTATTAGCGGTCGTCTAAAATTTTCACTTCTGAAATCATTGAACAGTTACATGGCAAAGGATTATCTCAATCAAAAGCTTATGTAGACCATAAAATTAAAATCAATTTAAGAATGAATTTCAACCAATTAAAATTGTTTGATCATTTAAAGGGGCCCACATACTTTTCATTAAACATCCAAACCTTCTAAGTATTCATCTTATTTATAATATTGATTGTTTATAATATTTCAATGCTTGAGTGAATAGATCCAAGTGAATTTGGAATTTTACACATATTTTTATACCTTTTTAAATGGTGTGACCCACACAAGGTTCAAATTGAAATGAATTTTAATATCTTTATGAAATATGTAATATTAAATATAATAGTCGGAATGGATTTTATAAAATCATTAAGATGGGGCCCAAATTAGAAGGTTGCACTAATTCACTTTTGTAAAGCATTCTCTCCCATATATATATATATATAGTTTCTTAAATCAAAAGGAATCCAGTGAAGCGTGGGTAACTACATAGTCGCGTTCACGTAAATCAGGTATTGAAGGAGAATGAAGCTAGGTATAACTCCTGTAGAGGTAAAATCGTTGACAGCGATCTGGATACTAGATAATTTAAGAAATTATTGTAATTAACAATAGAAAAATGGCACCTTTCAAGAGGCAGATGTCTGTATCATCTTCTTCCTCTAAGGAAGAAACTGAAACTAATAGTGAAGAAATTTCTTTTGAAAATGTTAGTTAGAATAATTCTAATTGGATAATTCCACATGTTCCTATTAAAATAATCTACCAAAAGGGTAGCTTAGCTAATTTGTTTACTTTAAATATTAAAACTGTCGAACAAACAATCCCTTTACAAAATAATTTTGAAAAAATTCAACTTTTAAATCTAAAAATGATAAAAGAGCATAATAAAAAGTATAATTATATGAATTTTGGATTAGTCCAAGTGGCTATAAAACCTTTAAGTAGAAATGGCATGAATGCTGCTATCCTCATAAATCTAAACAACTTCCATCATACAAATTGGAACAACTCTTTATTAGGAGCTTTTGAAACCAATTTGTATGATGGACCTATTTATTTTAATACTTTCCCTAACTTTTTCAGTAGCATTAAATGATGCAAACATTCTTAAAAGTCTAACAATAATGATAAAAACTTCAAATATTGAAATGGAAATAGGATCTTTACCATTAGCGATAATGTATAGATTTTGTTATAAATTATCAAAATCTGCCTTCATGGAAGGAGTAATTGAACATAAAACAAATAGTAAGGAAACCATGTATATGCAAACAAATCCTAAAAAAACTAGGAAAATGATTCCTAATAAAATAATTTGGGATCAGATAACCTTTTCGGAAGCCTGGAAGCTTAATGAAGTAATGAAACCCAAAAATCCAGTAAATCAAAACCAACAAATCAATAAAACTATAACTTATCCAGATGGAACAGTAGAACTAGAATTTAATCCTACTATTCCTAGGAGTCTATCATCAAAAATGGCTGAAAATTCATATAAACCTTCAGATGATGAAACTTCTATAAAGAATGTTAGGTATAGTACATCTAACCTACCCAACATTATTTATGCTAAAACCAACGAAGAGTCAGAAAGGCCAAATAGTCCTACTCTTACAGTATACAGGATAGAGACCCAGAGCTAAATATAATAGAAGAAACCTTCATAATAGACAAAGAATCTATTAGAAATGATTTTTATTCAGAAGAAAATAAAAAATAAAAAAGAATGGTTTTATAAAACTTTCAACAAACAAAAAATACTAAATATTCAAAATAAATTTTGTGAAAATCTAAATTTAATAAAAAAAACAAATGTTATTCTTTAAATGGTTCAAAAAAAACTACACAGACTATGTAACAGAATATCCCTTTGCGACAGAAATATATCATATTTGGGAAACCCCTAATAACCAAAAGGTTACTACTAAAACATATCCACCAAACATAGAATATGTAGTAAAATTAGAAAATGGAAAAAAAGTAATTTATTCTCCTTTTAAAGAAAGGTTTGATGAAAACGAACCAGTAAATGGTTCAGATATACAAAAAGTTTTTCAACGAAATAATTATACTAATAACTATTTAGTAACAATAGGTAAACACCTAGATAAAATAGAAGATAAATTATTAAAAATAAAACCAGATAATGTTTGATTTTGATGTAAAAACATCAGGAGCCTTTCCAATGAGAATGGTACCATTAGAAAACAGAAACCTGTTAGAAGAAATCAATAAAAGACCTGAAAGAATTGAAGCCGAAAAAACTTCATCCTTTCAACATATAAATATTTTATCTGAGACCCCCCAAAGTGAAGAAAAATCTGAAACTTCAGAATCAAATCTAGAAAATCTAGAACAGCAATTTAAAAATATAGAATTAGAAAATATTAATAAAATAAACCCAATTAAAATTTTTAAGAAAAAGGAAAACTGGAGAAATCCTACTAAACTATATTACCATAGGAATACTATTCCTACTACGTTATATGAAGAAATACCTTAGGTAGTCCAAAATAAATTTACAGCAGGAGCTATCTATGTCTGGAATATTGATGGAAAATCAGAATACCAGATTATGGATACTCTTAGTAAAATGACTACGGCAGCTTATGCTTATGTTACAGAAGGAGCTACAGATATAGAAGCTTGTAATCTGTTAGTCCAAGGATTCGTAGGATCCCTAAAAGGATGGTGAACTAATGTCCTTACTGATGAAAATAGAAAATACATAAGAGAACATGTAAGACATAGAATCCAAAAAACGATAATAAAGGAAAAGAAATTAAGGAGGATACTACCCCTCAAACTGATGCAGTAAATACCCTACTCTATTCAATAGCTTAAGCTTTTTTAAGAGATCTGTCTACTCTTGATGAAAGAGAAACAGAATATCTTAATAACCTTAAATGTAGAAATCCATCTGAGTTTAAATTTTATAAAGATCAATACTTAGCAAAGGTCATGATAAGATCAAATGCTAATGCAAACTATTGGAAGGAAAGATTCGTAGATGGTCTACCTTCTTCCTTCAGTAGTAGACAAGTTAAAACTAAAATCAAAGATGCCCACGAAGGTATAATTCGATGGGAATTAATAACATATGAAGATATAATAAACTCAAAAAATCAAGTAGGTATAGCCCTATAAAATGATTTAAAAACAAAAAAAAAAACTTAAACAAGAAAACATCTGAAATCGAAAAGAATTAGGATCATTCTGTGAGCAATTTGGATTTGAAAAATCAAGATCCTCATGCTCAAGATGTAAACAGAAAAAACTTTCCAAAAAACATTTTTAAAAATATAAACCAATTAAAAAAAGTAGAAAAGAATATTATAACAAATCTAAACAAGAAAAATCTTATAAGAAAAAGAAAAATACTACTAAAAATAAGGATGAAATATTTTGCCATAAGTGTAAAAAGCCTGGACATTATGCAAATAGATGCTTAGTGAAAAGAAAGATAAATGAGATAAATCTTGAAGATAAAACCTTAGAAAAACAATTAAAATTTATTTAGAAAACATAATTTTAAATTCAGAAAATCCTGATGAAACAGAAACTCCATATCATGAAACAGATGAAATAGTGTCTGAAACAGACAATAGATGTGAAACAAACATGATCTCTAGACAGAAAGAACTTCTTGACTTAGCAGATAAACAGAAGACAAAGAGGTCCAATGGCAATATTTATTAAAAATAAAATCAATGTTTAAAACATCCATAGAAAAACCCTCTATACCTAAAAATGATTTAGAAGAGATTCTAAAACCTTTAAAATTTCCTCAGACAAAGAAAACAGAAATTCAAGGAGTAAAGGAAGAAATAGATGAATTACGAAACAAATTAAAGTAAAACTTAAAATAAAATTATTAAAAGAATTAATAAAATGGAAAGAGTCCCAAAAAGAAGAAAAACAAGCATCAGAAAAATCTGATAAAGAATCTGATGATTTGTTTGTAGAAGAAATTTCTAAATTAAAAACTCAAAAATGGTTAACACCGATTGATATTAAAATATGAGATTTTAAGATGAATGATATAGCCTCGAGAGACTCAGAAGCAGATCTAAACTGTATAAGAGAGGATTTAATCCCTAGAAAATACAGAGAACCAACTGCGGAAAGCCTAATGGGTGCAGAAGGATTAAAATTAAAAGTAAAATATAAAATCCCAGAAGCAAATATTATAAAAAACAATATAACATTCCAATCTACCTTTATAGTGGTTAAAAATCTCAACAGACCCATAATATTAGGAACTACCTTCATAGAATTAATAAAACCTTTTCAGGTAACAAATAATGGTTTAAAAACTAAAATCTTGAATGAAGACATTCTATTTGAATTTGTTTATGGACCATATAAAAAGAAATAAATTTAAATATAAATTTAATTCAAATAGAAAATTTTCTTTTAGAATTAAAAGAACTTTCTCATAAACAGATAGAAAAGAATCTTAAAAATCCAGAATATGAAAAATAAATAAAAGAATAAAAAGAAAAAATTAAAAATTAAAAATTTAGCTCAAACATTCCTAATGCATTTTGGGAAAGAAAGACACGTGGTAGAATTGCCATACAAACCAGAATTTAATGAGGAAAAGATTCCTACAAAATCAAGACCAAGACAAATGAATGCAGAACTTAGAGAATATTGTAAAAAGGAAATTAATGATCTCCTTAAAAAAAGACCAATTAGGGAATCTAAACCTCTAGGATCACCTTGGTCGTGCGCAACATTTTATGTTTACAAACTGCAGAAAAAGAACAAGGTGCTCCAAGGTTAGTAATAAATTATAAACCCTTAAATAAGGCACTCAAATGGATAATATATCCAATCCCAAATAAAAATGATCTTTTAAAAATCATTGAGAAGGGTAAAATTTTCTCAAAATTCTATATGAGGTCTAGATTTTGGCAAATCTAGATAGCTGAAAAAGTATAGATATAAAGCAACATTTACAACTCCATTTGGGCAATATGAATAGAATGTAATGCTATTTTGATTAAAAAATGCACCTTCTGAATTCCAGAGGATAATGAATAATATATTCAACCCTTACAAATTTTTATTTGTCTACATAGATGATGTTCTAATTTTCTCGAAAAATTTAGACCAACATCTAAGACATTTAGAAATCTTTCTAAAAGCTATAATTCGAAATGGATTAGTTCTCTCTAAAACCAAATATTTAATTTAGCAAACTCAAATAAGATTTTTGGGTTATGAAATTAACCAAGGAACACAAATACCAATCAAAAGATCAATTAAATTTTCGGATAAATTTTCAGATGAAATAAAAGATAAAAATCAACTACAAAGATTCTTAGGATCTTTAAATTATGTTTCCAAGCACTATAAAAAAACTTAAGAATCATTGTTGAACCCTTATATGCTAGGCTTAGAAAAATTCCTAAACCATGGAACGAAAAAATACCTAAATAGTTAAAGAGATAAAATCTCACGTTAAAAATCTTCCTCTTCTCCATATTGCAGATCCTCAAGCATTTAAAATTGCTAAAACAAATGCTTCTGAAATAGGATGTGGAGGAATTCTAAAATAGAGAAAAGGTTCTCAAGTACAAATTATTCAATACTATTCAGGGATATGGAATCAAACTCAAAAGAATTATTCTACTCTCAAAAAAGAAATTTTGAGCATTGTTTTATACATTACGAAATTTCAAAGTGATCTTTTAAACAAAAAATTCCTTTTAAGAATTGATTGCCAAGCTGCAAAATATGTTTTGGAAAAAGATGTTCAAAATATTGCTTCAAAGCAAATATTTGCCAGATGGGAAGCTATTTTATCTATTTTCGATTTTGAAATCGAATTTATAAGAGGAATTTCTAACTCTATTCCTGACTTCCTTTATAGAGAATTTCTTCAAGGGATTTCAAAGATAAACGAGGCAAAGGCCCAATAATTTTAAAAAATATCTTCAAAAAAAGTCAAAGCAAAGAAACAATCTAAAGACTCATATGGCAAAAGGCTTATATCAGCCCAACTAGTCCCATTAAATACACTATTTGAGCCTTCCCTTGCTTTATCGTCTCCTTCTCCTAGAGGAAGAGGGAGAATCCTCCCTTTATCTATAACCCATCTTCCAAACCAATTGGTCACTCCTAATTATCTAAACCAAATCCATCATTTTCCATCTCCATCTCCTAAAAAATTTACTTCTTTTTAAATTTGGAACTCGGTTTTTTACTAAACCTTTCCAACCCAAAGTTCTTCAAATAGAACCCTATCATCTTTTGTCTCTTGCAAAGCAAAAGCTTGATTATACTCCAAAAAACATTGCAAAAGTTGCATTTCCTGAATCTTTTTATTTAAAACCTTTTGATTTTAATCGGTCACAAACCTTTTATGAATTTATTTTAGTTTCTATTAATTCTATAGAAATCACTCATCATAAATTTCCTGAAGGAGAAATCACACACTCCACTATAAAAGTCTTAAAGATTTTAAATATAGGAGAATTTGGTAGTCCAAATCATTTTGAAAGATTTGAAAATGAATTTTGCCCTCAACAATTCTCATATTTTGATTATCAAGATGCATAGACAAATATCATTTGGTTTAAAAATAAATATGCATAGCATTCTTGGTTTTTTGTTTTTAATGAAAAGATTAAATTTACTTTTCCTCATTGGTTCGTCCAATGGTGGAATAATCTTGGTCCAATGGTGGAATGCTACCTCTAGAAATTCAAAAAAGTTTCTCCATTTTTAAAGAGCATTTTAAATGTTCTGATTTAGAGATAAATATCCCCCCTTTAATGATTTTCTTCTTAAAATTAGCATTACCCTAGATTTTCCAATGGAATTGGTGCTTCATTGCTCAAGAGCTTCTTCCTCCAGCTTCAAGAAGAGATTTTGAGATAAAATGGTGGAAATCCTTCAATTGTCGCCAAGCTTCTCCAGAAAAAATCAAAAATGATTAATGGGGAAATCCCGATCTAATAGACAAAGTTCTTATCCCAAAAATCTTCTCAAAGGCTATTGAAGCTCAGTATAAGGTACTTAAAAAGGAAAAGGAGAAATCTTCTTCAGCCTCTTCTTCTAAGGCAAAAATTGTTGATGATTCATCAAGTTCCCACTCAGTTGAAGACATGGCCTGTGGTTCAGATCCAGACAGACTGTTCAGCCATGATGCTGATCCAAACTTTGATTAAAATAATGAAAACTCCAAGCTCCTGTATTTGAGTGGACTCTGCTCTAATAAAGGTTAAAGCGTCATCACTCTTGTAAAAGGAAGATTCCTTTTGTCTCACTAAAAGTCAAAAAGAAAGTCCCCTTTGGCAAAGCCCAATCATCTTCAAAAGAAGATAAGTCATCTTAACAATTTCCAGAATTGGAACAATCTTCTCCAAAACCATGAGCGTCCCCAATTTTGCGCCTGTTGGTTCTCTTATAACCGGCAAATGCCAATTTGTTTATAACCGGAAACTGGGCTTTCTTCTCTATATATTCTCTTCCATTCTACTGTAAAGGCATCGGCAAAAATCGATTGTCAAACCCTTCTTTTCTCCCTTGTAAAATGAGTAAAACACTTGTAAGATTATTGAGTATTCTCGTTGAAGGAAACTTCCAAGCTTTATTGTAAAGAGACAAAGTCTCATCTCTAGTAAGTAAAATCTCTTTCAAAGAAATTTGTTTTCTAAATTTTGTATTAAATTGCATTGTATTCTTCCTTTTCTCTTTAAATATGTATACCAATCCGATCAAGTCTTTAGCTTCTTATAATCTTTATTAGAACTTTAAGCAACGAGTATACCTTGTAGCTCTATTGAGGTACAGTTTTATATGATTGTGAAAACATCTACAATGACCAAAAGATACGTGGACTCTCAACATGGCATCAGAGCCAACTTTCTACCTTATAAAATGCATAGTATTAACTATTCTTCTTCTATACTATTTTCAATTTTTTTCTTTAGGGGAATGATGTATGCTATGCAGAAGAGACTATTCACAAAGTATTTTTCTGTCATTGTAGATGTTTTCACAGTTATATATAGCTATAAGGTATACTCGTTGCTTAAAGCTCTAATGAAAATCAGAAGAAGCTAAGGACTCGGTACAAGACCTTTTATGATCATTGCTAAAATTTTAAAAGAGAAAAGAAAGAATACAATGCAACTTAATAAAAGTTTCTTTAAAAGGAATTATTTACAAAAATGAGACTTTGTCTCTTTACAGCAAAGCTTGAAAGTTTCCTCCCATGAGAATACTCTGAGAGCTTACAATCATTTCACTCATTTTAACAAAGGAAGAAAAGCAAGGAGACTTGAAGGCAACCAATGTCATTACAAAAGAATGGAAGAGAATAAATAGAAAAGAAGGTCTGGTTTTCCGATTACAAACAAAATGACATTTGTCTGTTATAATAGAACCTGATGGGCGTAAAACCAGGGGCACTCATGATTTTAGAGGAGATTGTTCCAATTCTGGAAACTGTTGAGTTTGCTTATCTTCATCTAAAGATAATTGAGATTTGAAAATGAAAACACCTTTTTTGACTTTTTAAAAAGACAAAAGGAATATTTCTTTTTGACTTGCATTCACTCATCGTTTTCTATCTCCTTCTCGCTTTTTTTGATTCCGTATGGGAGGGGTGCGAAAACTGCTAAGTTGAATGAAGGGCCGAAATGCGGCCCGCCAATATTGAACGGTCAAATCAGTTGGTTGCTCCAGGCACCCTTGGCAATTGATTGTTTTGAAGGAAAATCCTATATATATATATATATATATAATCTAAGTGGGTACGATCATTTCTAGGTACCCAGACCCCCAGAACCAAACCAACCCAAATGTTGGATGTGGGTAGGAAATGCATACCCAAACCTATGGGTAATTAAATGGGAACCTACCCTACTTAAAATTGGGTTGGTTCCTTTTCAACTGTTACATTTCCCCTTATCATCATTTTTCCAAAATTCTCCATCCTTTCCCCCACTGCAGATTCCTGTTAAATCTATGGCAAATCAGATCATATTTTGTTTGATTCAAAATTTAAGGTAGATTTGAAGAATGAAGGGCTGTTTCAAAATAGAAACTATCACCCTTAGCAGCTGTTATGAGGGGTATAACAGCCATTTCAGACAACTGCATAAAGCAAATGGCTGCTATGGCCACCGTTTTCCCTTCTTAATACCTTGCATTAGACTGCTTGGTAGCACAGTTTAAGAATATATTCTGAGACAACTTAGTTTTGCTTGCTATTTGGACACTAATTAATCTCCTATAGAGATCATTGCACAGTGATGGTGATCTGCGAATTTTCAATTAATGTTGCAGTCATAAATCTGTATATTGCAGTTATTGCCATAGGCACGCTGCAGAACAAAATGAGATGGAGCAATGCTCAATCAGCTTCTTCAGGAAGTTCCATTCCACTTCATGCTGCCAATCTAGATGACAGGAGGTCGATGAGACTTGGCAGCAGATGGGACCAAAAGCTTACGCATGTTCTTCTTGACCCAAAATTTTCCACACTGAGCAGTTTACAAGCCTGAGCATTCAGGCCATGGGCTTCAAATTGTATTTGATTTTCCACATGGAGTTAATATCCTCAAAGGGTAAATCACTTTCAACTAGGAGATCAAATACAACATTGATTTGTAAGTTTAGTGCCTCAGGCAGTGGGCTTATCAAGGCAAACAGCTGACCGGTTATGCTAACCAATTTACCAAGATGCATCCTTCAAATTATGTATCACTTCATCTGTGTCATTAGTACAGTCTATCTTCAAATAGACTTCATTTCTACTTAGATATTCTAGTTCCTTTTTTAACTTTTGGAATATACGTTAATCTTGGTTGACGAATAGGGCTTCCATTTGTTAGATCTAAACCTTGAACCTTAGTTGACGGCAACAGTGTATCAACAGCATATATTCTGTTGTCACTTTTAAGGGAATAAATGATTCAATCATTCTTTTAAGCCTATCCAGATTTACAATCGAATTTCAAGTATTTTGCCTTTTGAGTACTATTGATTAATACATATCTGCTAGAAATTTGATATCCATCAAATGCTGTTTCAGGATCTAATGCTTTATAATTGATTGCCATTCATGCTTCATTTTTCTTCGCTACAATTTCTTATCATGAATGCTGGAGATGAATTTTGTGGGCAACTCTTACTGCTACAGATATAATGAGAAAAAGGCACTAGAAAATCTAGTGAAAATAAGAATCTGCAACGTGTAGGTTTGAAGAAATCCAATGAAAATTCTGATAATATTACCATCAATTACAAACAGCTGATGTTGAAGCATGGAAAAATCAATTTTTTACTAAAATTACCAAGTCCATGGGATAATTTAGCAAAAGTGGAATTCAAAAATCTATTTGAAAATGGAGAAGTTACTGATTCATATTGAGGAGAAAAGCAGTAGTAAGATAACTTCTAAGAACCTATTGTACAAACAGGTTAACTTTTGGAAGACGATAAAAAATAAAGTGTATAATATAAATGTTGCAACAATATATTAGGCATGCCAGGAAACTATGGATGCAAACCTAACACCCAGGAGAAAGAAAAATAGAAATAAAAGTAAAAAAAAAAAAATACAAAAATCTAAAATAGAGAAGAATCCAAGGCTATGTAAAAAGCCAAGGAATAAGAGTGCAAAGCAGAAGCAAAGCACTACTCTTTCTCTCCATCTCTTTAGTCCTTTTACAAAAGTTTCTCCCAACAAAAGTGAAAACTTCAGACTGAGAACCTGAACCAAAGCGGGATAAGTCTCCAATCCTTTCCATGAAGTATTTAGTGCCCATTCCTATCTCTTGGGAATTAACAAGTTGCCAGTAGGACCCAATTTAATGATTGATGACCTTCTATGGCAAAGAATGAACCTGAATCCCATCTTTCAAAAATGATGGTTTAGGCAACGAACTTACCTTGTTAAAGCATAGTCCCTGAACCCAGTGATCAGGCAACGAGCTTCCAAAGTTCCTATGCATCCACGCAAGCGAGGCTCACTTCCATTGATTGCTTTCTTCCATGTGACAAATAATGGGCTGAAATCAGGAAACTTTTCAGGTGGGTAAAAATGAAGTTTGTAAATAAAAAAATGGCATGAAATACAATATAGCATATGCAAATAGTTATATTAGCCACAATAACTACTTAGATCAAAGCAAGGCACACTGCTTCAGTGAATTTGCATAGCAGTTAGAAGTCATTATTAAGCATACACCCAGGAATTTTGATTTTATTATGAATGAAAAGGAAAGAAAAAGACAATAACATGTATTTGTTTTGGGTTCTAAATTGAGATCCTTGAACACGATTTTACACAAGATATAGTGAATGGTAGCATGTTTGAAAATGTAAAGGAGCATTGTCACGTTAATATTTGCATCTCCTGCTGAGGGTAGTTCCAGATTCGTCCAGTCTCGATGAACATCCATTATTTATATGTGAATAACAGATACACTTCTATATCTAAATGTTTTCTAAGTTCATTAAATAAGAAGCGTTGCCATTGCTGCCATCATCAGCCAAGCATAATTCCAATTTCCAACTGAGAAAGGTAAATGGATCCTATTCCACCATTTTGCTCTGCTCAAAGGTAATCTCCTTTAGTTCAAGCATGAATACTCTTTAAGCCATTTCCTGCTACCTCCATCTCAACCTTATCCTCTTAAGCTTTCCAATTTTCCCTTTAGGGCCTTCAGCTTCAATAAACTAGCACAACCAGTTATTGAATCAATAAGATGTCAATACAATATCATGAGGTAAGATCAATAGCAATACACATGCGCACACGCACATATGAGAGGATCATTTGTAATAACCTTTTTATTTGTGCCCATGTTGATGTTTTAGTTCAATTCAAACCTGCTACTGTACTTACATCAAAAAATTGAACTATGAGCCCAAAATTCATCTTGGTTTGAAATTTAGATGGAACACACAATTAGAGATAAAGAGAATCCTCATAAATCTCCAATCAAATCATCACAAATAAGCATTTTTCACATAAATCTTACAATTATTGAATCCATCTAGTGAGCCCATATGGGAAAAAAGATAACAAAACAGTTTGTCAAGACCTGGGTTATGCTTATCATGCCCAATTGTACTCCTCTAACTCGTAATCATAAAAAATTCTAATCATGACACTACCCCTAAAGGCATCATAAATAGGCTCAAGCCAACCATTTTAGCTATATCATCCATGGACTTTTGACCTAATCATTTGTTAGCGTTGGGCTACACCAACCTATTGTTGCTCAATTTTGGAAGCAATGGGAAATTTACTACAACTTAATATTAGACCACAAACAAACCTCCAAAATTAACTCTTTGACCTGCAAAAAGGCATCATGTAATGACAATATTTTAATGCTTAAATCAACAAGGATAATAATAGATATGCTTCAAGAGAGAGAGAGAGAGAGAGAGGATATTAAGAAATTAAAGTCTGATAATCCTTTTGTCTCACATATGTCCCTTATATAGATGTTCTAGTCAGTTCTTTATACAAGGCAGATCCTTAAGTGAATTAAGATGCATTTGGAGGATATAAGATATATATCTTAATAAAAATACTCCTAACCTTCTCGATTCTTGGTATGTATAGTATTAGAAGGTTATTGATGTATATCCAAGTGCGACTAAGTACAAGAACTTTGCTAAAGAGCTTGAATAAACTTGCTGACTATCATTCAAGCTGCATGTAAGCTTTATTAACCAGAATGATTTGTTGTTATTCTAATTAGCTATTTAACCTTATTATGCTTGCTCCCTACTCTTAGGAACAAAATAATTTGGATCCGAAAAATATTCTTTTGAATTTCATTGCTTCAACTTACATAAGCAATAATAATGAAAAAAACAAAGAGTTTCACAAAGCTAAAATGCATACGACAGCTTCATGTACATTGATTGCCATTCTCGAAGAAAGTTGCCCCCTATCTGAGGTAGATCAATTGTCGATAAATTGCACCTTACAATTTCAAAGTTGATATATCATTACTATGAAACTTGCCCTCACAAATACTTAAAGAAGGAGAATATGGTCTACAACTCGTACTTTTCTAGTAGTCTCAATGGAGGCAATGGAATCTTAACGAAGGAAAAAATGAAATAGAATTTTCTTAATAGATAACAAGCCTTAAAAGGTGATTATCAAACTGATCTGGCAGAACCTTATCGCATGTTTCACCCTGAGATAGGTAATTTAATAAGGTGTTGTACAGCACATGAATACCAAGGACCACATTGGTCCAGTAGTTTGGCACAATGATAGCCCCTATAAATGAGGTATGGCCTCAAAAATGTACCCTCAAACATAAGAGTGGATTTGAGCTCCCTTTATCCATTTTGAAGCAACTTCTTGTTTCAAACTAAAGAATAGAGGACAATCCATAAGCACATAGAACTAAAGACTACCACCAGTTTCAGTATTGCAACATCATTCACGAAGGGCCAGAAAAATAAAAGGGAAGCCATATATGTATATGCATATAGACACATTTATATGTGTGCGCACATGCACGTGGGAGCAAGTAGGCCGGCGAGTGTATGTAAAGAAGAGAGAGAGAGAGAGAGAGAGAGAGAGAGAGCAATGAAGCCTCACAATTTTTCTCTAGTAGCATGAAGCCTTTCCCAAAGGTTCCACACCTTTCTGGAGCCTGGCTAGCTCATTTGGCCACATTGTATGCACTTTGATTCCTCATAACTCTGGCCTCATCATTACTGGTTGTATAATTCAAATTGGCATGACCCAAAAGGATACTCTTTGAGCTTAAACAATATTAAGTTCAAAAGCAGGGAAATTGTTATAGGGCCAAATAGCTAATCAAAATAGGCATGGGTCACTCCAATCAGCAGAATTTATACGGAGTTTAGTAGTGGTCAATAAATCTAAATCAAGTTAGACTCATTAAAAAAGTTATTGTACTTGAGTTATACCTGGATTTGCATGAACAACTCCTAACATTACACATACCTAAAAACATATATTGAACTGATAGAGTTAGGGGCATTTTTATTAAGATACAAATCATATTTCTTCAAAACGCACCCTAATTTACTTAAAGATTTACCTTAAGTAATCAATAAGAATATCTATATAAGAAACATAAGTAAGATGACAGGATCATTAAACTCTAATTTTTTAACATCCCTCTCAATCTCTCTTAACCTCCTCCTTTCTCTTAAAATTCTATTTATCATTATCCCTATTAATTTAAACATTGGAGTAGTGTCATTGTATAACCACCTAACTCCTTTTCTCAAGATAAAAAGTCAACTTTGAAGGACTTGTTGCAAACCAACATTAAGTTGGGTTGAATTTCTTGTTACTCTTATATTTGAGCAAAACATAACTCACTCCCAACTAGGCTATACCAGTGATCCGATTATCGACATTATTGATGATATTATCATTGATAATATCGATCTAGCCTCCCGGCAATAAAAAAATCCCCTTAAAATCAATCTTATTAGTAATTTATCATGATTATCAATAATATCCTGGGTTTTATCAATTTTATCATGATTTTATCGATATTATCTTGAATTTATCGATAAATTCAAGAGAAATTACCGATAATATCGTTTAGGCAACAATATTATTAGTCGGGAGTTCTTAGGAGGGGGCATTTTCGGCAGTTGTGAGGTGCGAAAACCATCTTCAAACTGTATTTTTCTCCTTCTTTCCCTCATTTCCATATTCTACTATCAAAAACAAAGATCTATTGTCGATTTTTTGAGAGAAAAACTCAATTTTCAAGATCAAAATGTCATTCTTTGAATCGAACGTCCAGACACTGTGTAGGTATGAAAATATGATTTTTTCACTATTTTTCGAGTTTTATTTTGTTCGAAATCATATGATTCATATTTGTATTGCATTAAAGTGTTAATTTAACAAATTTGCCCAACCAAATCCGTCAGATTTTGGCAGATTTGGGTTGAACACACAATTTGGGAAAAATCATCAAATCATTTGATTTATCCCAAATTAGCCAATGTAAATGTATGAAAACATAAATTATATGTTAGATTTGCTGAAAAAAGTAATTTCCAGCAAAAAAATTAATTTATTTAATATTAATTATAATTATTTATTAAATAAATAAAAAATTATAAATGTTATGTTAATTCACAGGTATATTGATGGTGATTAATATCTTAGCATTAAAAATATAATCAGAAAATTACTTATATAATTTTTTAATTTATTTTGAATTTTCAAATAATTATTTTTTAAATAATTATGAAAAATAAAATTATTTTCTAAAATTTATAAATATGTTTCTTGATTGGTTTTGAATATCTAGAGTCCTTTTTAGACATTGTTGAATGCATACATGTGAAGATTTGTATGTTCAAGAGTATTCAAGTCTTAAAAAATGTTGATGTTGTGTTATGTGGATAAGAAAGAAAAAATCGATTTGTTTTTATTTGATATATTTCAGATTGAAATTTGAAGATGTCAATAGATAAGAGTGGCAAGAAGAGTAAAAGCAAGACGAAGCCTAATGATTTTGCATGGGAACATGGGAAACCAGTTCCAAGCAACCCATTTGGAGCTAAATACAACTACTACAAATAAGTTATGAAGTCGAGGGGAATCATAGGACCGAGGCAACATTTGGCTTAGAGTAGTCCAAATGTTAGAAATTATCCTAAGAATAGGGGTGTAAGTCGGACTGGTTCGGTGCGAGTTTGAGCTTGCTCAATCTTAACCCTCACTTTTACAATATTTTCTCAACTCTAACCCCAACCCACACTTTTATAAGCTTGTCCCAACCCTAACCCTAACCCTACATGTGCGGGTTAACTTCGGGTTCGAGATTGGGTTGAAGGACATAAAAGTGCTCTTGGTCTATATCCAGCATGCTTTATTATTATTATTATTATTATTATTATTATTATTATGCCTTTAGTAATAGTAAAATCCTTTGTCAAATGACTATTGGTCATCTAAATTGTTCATTTCTTTGTTGAATAAAGTCAAAATCCTTTAAGAAAAAAAGAAAAGAAAAAGAAAAACAACAATGTTGGAAGGTGAGGGCATCTCATGACTAGTGGTTTGGTCATGATCTTAGTTTTGTAAGATTTTGGTTCATTCTAAAATGTTGTTATTACATTATTCATTTGGATTCATTTCTATCAACTAAAGGATTTTCTACAAGTCCTATTTCTATGTAACAGTCATTCTAAACAATGTCACTCAAGAGAGAGACAATCCAGATTTGAGAGATTGTTCATATATATAATAGCGCCTACTTTCAACTGATCGTGAGGTATAGTTTTAAGTATTTTTCGTACATGCAGTTTATAGTATCTTTTAATTACAACTGAGAATTTTCTTGCCTTTATCTCAAGCAACAAAAGATATTATGCTTACGCAGATTTAGACCACTATTACTAGGACATTTTTTTTATTATTATTTTTAATGAAGGGGTGCAGGTTCAGGTTCAGGCGGGTCGCTTAACTCCCTTCTCGCTCCTAACCCAAAGTAGGTGCGGGTTTAGGTGCAGGTTCGGGTTCGGATTGAAAAAATGTCTTCCTAACCCTACCTAAAATCCGAGTTCGGGCAACCGGGTTTGAATTGAACCCGCTCCAACTTACACCCCTACCTAAGGTACCTAAGGAGGTTAGAGCACTTAAGAAGGAAGCTATTCGGTCGGGTACTACCACTAGAAGAGCTCGACAACAGAAAGAGAAGGAGATTGCAGCAGAATTTAGTGGTTGTGATGTTAATGAGGGTAATGTTGATGATGGAGATGAGAGGGAGCTAATGAGGTGGGCCATAAAAGCTAGCAGGGCATAGCAATGGGCTAGAGAGGAATCGATTAGGTTGGAGAGGGGTAGACCTTCTTTCCATGGTTTTACAAGAGAAGTTGGAGGGAGAAGCATGCAAGAGGACTGGATGAAGAAGGGAGATAGAAGGGAGGACTAAAGAAGTTTTTGAGTCATACATCATCTATAAGGGGATCATAACCAAAGTTGTATGAAAGGCTGGTGAGCTGCAAAAAAAATGACTTAGATGTACAAAAAGGGTAGAGATAGTATAAAAAATATTGGAACTCATGTATCTAGATTCTTTATTTATGGTGTTGTTCCCCTACACTTGGCAAATACTGTAGCTTTCAAGAATATGATCCATGTTAAACAGATGAAAAGAGAAGGCGTCTCGCCTCCTTCAGCACACCAGATCGGGGGAACATATCTTGATCAAGAGAACGAGGACATGAAGGACTGGATGAAAGGAATGATTAATGCATGGGGAACATATAGGTTGTCCGTGATGTGTGATGGGTGGACCGGCCCCACAAAGCTCCATATCATCAACTTTATATTGTATTACAGAGGAACTATGATATTCTTAAGTCTATGGATGCATCTAAGAATATCAAGAATGCAGCTTATATTCAAAAGTTGATTGAGAAACAAATTGAATCCCTCGACTCCAATTTTCATGCGGTACAAATTATCACAGATAATGGATCTACATTTAAGAAAGCCGAGAAAGCTCTAGAAAGAAACTGTCTTTGTATTAGACTCCTTCTGCAGTGCACTATATTGATCTCATTTTGGAGAATATTGGCTGTCGACCAAGTGTTCGTAGTGTGATAGAGAAGAGTCGACAGATTACCAAATTCATCTGCAACTATAGTTGGGTAAAGGCACTTTTTTATGAGGCATTTGATTATAGGAGGGAGATTGTACGTCCATGCAAAACCCGATTTGCCACGAATTATATTGCACTGGATAGTCTATGGAATGCCCGGCAAGTACTCAATATAGCATTAAACACCGATGTGTGGCATGATTCCAGATATACACACACTTGGAAAGGGATGGAGGTGGTGATGATCGTTATAATTTCCTTTTAGAATAAAGTATGGCCAATATTGAGTATTTTGGAACCCATATATAGAGTCTTAAGAGTGGTTGATAATGAGACTTATCCTAATATGGGTTTTTTGTATAAGGCATTTCAATTTATAAAGGAATCCATGTAGAAAAATGTGAGAGGCGGACAATGGATGATCACCATCATAGAAGATCGCTGGAAGAATATGCTCCATAATTTATTATATGTAGATGGTGAGTTTTGTCATATGAATTGCAATCTTATTATTGAAGTCTTCTCTTATGTATCTTCTTCTATGATTCCTAAATTACAATCTTATTATTGCAACATATTTTTTGAACCCAAAATACTACTATGAGCGTGATCTTTGGGTGGATATAGAATTACATGGGGCAATGCTTCAAGTTTTTGAGAAGTTATTCCCCGATCACCCAAATATGGGTGACTTTGGGACCAGTGATTGCAAAATCGAATTTCTTAGTGAAATTATCAATGAAAAATTCGCTCCTCCCATCCAGTGAGTTATTCTTACAAGGGAAGAAGGGAAATCTCGTTCGTTAGGCGAAAATCTCGACATTATCTTGAATTTCTCTAGATTAACTTGAAATTCTTGAGATTTTCTCGTGGAGTTGCCTAACGGTAAAAGGAGGACACAGTTTCCTCCGCATCCCCTTTTTTCCTCCCGAAACCCATCCTAGAGGTGTAAGAAACCATTTTTGATGCCTCCATTATCATTTCTACTCCAAAAATTCATACTTTAAGCCTTCGATTTGCACCCAAACCATGGACAACATGGTGGGTTTCTCCCAAAAAGCTTAGATCTCCCTCCTAGTTGGTTTTTAGGTTTTGAAATCTTCCCTAAAAATATGGATTTGAACATCAAAATGCAAAATTTTTGCATTTAGGTTGAAATCCCTAGCCAACAGCTACAGTACAAATTGGGATTTTTCATTTTTAGCCTTGAAAACTTGCTTTAATCGCCATTTCTCAGCATTTGAAGCTTCAAAATTGGTAGAGGGAGGATCGATTGCAACTGCAAGAGGTAAAATCCATTTTTTTAAAATTTTTTTCTTATTTTTTAAGCCCGAATTTCCATCTTTTTCATAAAAACAGTTTTTTGGGTTTTTTTTGTTTTATTTGCTATAAATGTCATATGTTAATTGCAAAAAATATGTGGAATGATTTGAATGTTTTTAAAGGTTTAAAAATTTATAATATTTATATTTTCATTAATTATTTTATAAATAAATATTTTTCAGTAATTTTTTTGATTTAATAGTTTATAATATAATTATCTATAGACTTAATTTTGGTATATAAAGTTTGGGGATAGAGTTTTAGTTTTTCAAAAAAAAATTTGAGGTTTTTTCAAAACTTAATTTATCCTAAAAAAAAAAACATTGTTCAGTTTATACAACATAAAGTATATTTCAACCATTTTATTTACTTAAACGGTTTATAATAATTATTATTTGCAATTTAGAAATAAATGATAGGTTCATGATATTAGTCAACGTTTCTCTTTCAAGTTTAACATGTCCGATTCTGGGAAAAGTAGCAAAATAAAACCGCAAAATGTGTCTTAGGATCATGGAAAACCATTGGAAGAGTATCAAAATGGAGCAAAATATAATTATTGTAGTCAACAAATGAAGTTCGGTGGCATTTAAAGCGATTTTTTTGTTCTAAATGTAAATTCAAATTTATCATAATTTATTATAAAATTTTCTGGAAGATTTTCTAATTTGTATGCATTTTTTTATTTTTTTTTATATTTTAGCAAAATAGTTCTGCAAAATTATTGATAAATTCTTCAAAATTAGCAAAATTTTCTCCTTTTTAACTTAGCAAAATTTCACCTTTTAGCGAAAGGGCAAACACTATTTAGGATACTGAATACACTTCATTATCTTATTTAGTGTGATAAAAAAAATTGATTCTTGTAAAATGATCAAACAGTTGATGGCTTTCCGTGGAGAGTGGAGGACATTTGGAAAGGCGTTAGCTGTTCAATCATGGTCACAAGGATTACCCCGTATGTAATTGTTTCTAAACCTTATGACATTTTACACTTACATATTTACGTAATTTTTACAAGTACTAATACATAATCTTGAATTGATTATAAGCAAATGGTGGAACTTATATGGCATAGAGACCTCAACACTCCGGCTACTAGCAATGTTAATTTTAAGTCAAACGGTGTCTTCATCACCATGTGAACGAAACTGGAGTACATTCTTTTTCATCCATACCAGAGAAGGAATAGACTAGGATATGAAAAACTGAAGAAGCTTGTTTTCTGCCATTATAATATGAGGCTACGGGAGATGATACTGCGAGAGGAAAATAAGGAGCCCGATGACCCTCTAGATCTTATGACGATTGGGCAATATGCACACATAGAGAAAGATGATACCAGGAAAGATCCATTATAAGAATGGTTGCAATCAAAAGATCTAGATAAACAGAATGGTAAGCCAGCAAAAGTTATTGCCCAAGAAGTCAGTGCACAGGATGTCAATGTAGAAAGGGTGTTACATCGAAAGTGGACCCTAGAAGAAGCATTTGATCCATTATCTAGATCTCAGACCCAGTCGACTGCTAAGGGAGCCTAACAAATGTCTCAGCAAGCCTTGAGTGCTTCTTCATCGTCAAGAACAAAGAAAGACAATGATGATACTGGTGGTATTAGTGATGATGATGATGATAGTGGTGGCGAAGGTGGTGGTGACATTGGTAGAGGTGGCTCATCTTACCCACAAAGTCAAAGGCCATTTAGTCAATTTACTTGTGAGGAGGGGTATACGCATACTACACAAGAATAGGATCATGGTGCACGCCCTCCAATCAAGCGATATGAGAGAAGATCTGGAACTAAGAAGGGCAAGAAGCCAATTAAGGTACACGCTTACAGGTAGCATGGCATCCATAAATTTAAGTGGCAGAAGAGAGGAGATCTATGATATTAGCCCTCTTCACAACCATCTCAACTCAACTCGGCCTCAAATTACATCTAATCATATGAGTATACATCATCAGATTACTTAAACAATGGGGTAGATTCATTTGCTTCTTATAACCTTTTTAGCTTTCCTTTATCATATAAATATGAGTCTAAATGTCAACAAGATGACGATGAACTTGAGGAACTTACACAACACATTTGGTATTAAGGTAAGAGTTGCTGTTTAGTTTTAATTTTCAGAACACTTATCATGTTTTTTTTTTGTATGTGTGTGACTTAGTATGGGAGATATAATGTTTTTTCTTCCTAAAATTTACTCTCCTTCTATCAGCCTAAATGCATTTCTCATATGCACATTTATTATTCATATAATTTTAGCTTTTTTAATCCAATTGTTTTCCCAAATTGTGAGTTTATATTTATCATAATTTATTACAAAGTTTCACTAAAAAACTTTCAAATTTTCTCTATTTTTCTAATTTTTTTATTTTACTAATCAAGTTCTTGGAAAAATGATAATATCTCCGATAAAAAGGATAATATCTTTTTTCCAGGACATAGATAAATAGGTATTTATCAATAAAACAAACATTGGGCTATATACTTCATGGTCTCCATTGCATGTGGTCAACTCATGTAAAGTTCAATTTCCATTATCTTATCTAATGTCAATTTTACTCCTCCTTCAAAAGTACTCTTTTTTAGTCTATCCTCACCTCTCCAGTCATCCTTTGCCACATCCTCATGTCAGCCATGTTCAATTTGTTAACATTATGCTCAATCACCATTTCAGATTTTACTCCATAAAGCTGGTTATTTTATACCCTTCAACCTCAACTGGAAACAACAATCACACAAAACCCAAATGGTGCAAAATTTACATTTCTTCAATCCAAGGACTAAATCCCACCTCAATTTATCTGCATTGCTGAACTAACAACATCAAGCCAGATCATTATGGTTTCTCCTTCCATCCCCCAACACATGATCAAAATCATGACCTGGGGTCTCCAAAATGTGTTGGCTAATTGGGAGGAGTTCACATTTTGGGTGCAACCTCAATAGGATGTGATAAAAAACTGGCATTGAATAGATGATTTAAACCATTGTTATGTGCAACTAAATGCAGAAGGAAATTCTTTTAAGCCACACACACACACACACACATAAACACACCCCTCTAATGCAAAATCAATCTGTAAGCTAGAAATAGCTCATAGGATAGTCTAAACTCCAAATAACCTGTAAGAAGAGTGGTTTTTTCCTTCCTTTCTTTTTTATTTATTTTATAAATGTTGTATTTGTATTAAATATTAATTACATGAAAACAATTTATAAAAAGTGACCTAGCAGCAGGTGAAAAACCCAAAGCCATAGGAAGCCTAGAACCATAAAAACTGAGACTTGTGCAGTAGAAGTCCCAAATCTCCTGATATATTTTCAATCAATAAGAATGGAAATGATGCTCCTCTTTTTGCTAAGAAATCTGCTCCATAAGCAGAATCTGTTTAAAAAAGAATCTCAGCTCATATTCAACATCTTGCAGCTCATCCTGAGCACTGACTTCCATGTGCCACCCTGTGCACTGCAACACGCATCCACATACTGTTGAGTTCTCTTCTTTAGAGATTGACACACCCTGAAGTTCAGAGGTATTCACTGAACAAGGAATTGTCTCTCTAATGCAATTTGTTCTTCAAATACTGGTCAAAGTATAAACTTTTGAATGTGAGCACAAATCTCATCGAGATTAGGAAACCAATGCATCAATGTTCTGAATTATCATAAAGACCAACTAGAAGTCTGTCATATTTGCCTTGGAAGGGCAATTTCCTCCATTGAATCTTGGTATAATCACAATTTGGGTATCCATATTTGATTTTGATTTAAAAATCAACCAACAGACAGTTAACAGGAAAAAGTTAATGGGTGTCTCCCTTCCTCTTCAGAGAAAATCTAACAAGATGGTTCTCAAGCCCAAGTACAGCACTTCGTGAAAAGATGTAAATCATGTAATGAAGAAAGAAAGCCAAATTGTTTAATCAAAATGTATCGGCACATAAAGAAGGCACTTAGAAATTTATAAATAACCCCATGGGATGCATTCTTCACAGTAATAGAAACTCTATGGGTGTGTTTGGATAGCCGTTAAAAAAAAAAAAAAGGGGACACTTGTGTTTGTGTGTGTGTGCATGTACAAGGTGATGTGAACAAAGTAAGGACTGATGTTAGTCATAAAGTGAATAGAAACAAAATAGATAAGCTTTTTGAATGGATAAGTAGGCGGTAATTGGACATCTACGTAATAATTGGACATCAAAAGAGAGGCTTTTACACCCCTTAGCTTTTACACAATGTATCTAAACTCAACCTACAAGCCTTTTTCTTTCTCTTTCTCCACTTTTTTTTTCTTTTTGCCGTACTGCTGAAATTACCACTTTCTTCATGTTACGCTCTCCCTTAGTTTTAGCTTTTTTTACATGGTGTATCCAAACACACCCTACAAGCCTTTCTCTTTCTCTTTGTCCACTTTTTTTTCTTACTGTTGAAAGTGTCACATTCTTTAACTTACGCTCTTCCTTAGTTTCTCTTGGCATACTTAAAGGCATAGTAATTCTACTAACACCTTATGCATTCAACTTAAAAGAGATTGCAAATCAAGTCAGGCTTTGTGTCCTATAATGGATTAAACTACAAAATCCATTCTCTTAAAATACTTAAAAGTATAATCCTAATGTTGTCTTATGCATTTGACTTAAGAGATATTGCAAACAAGATTGCACGTTGTGTGATATAATGGATTTAACTATTGAATCCACCCACATTCCATTGACAAACCTAAGTCTGAAAATTAGTATCTTCAGTGGTGTGCCTTGCTGTACCTAACCATGCTTCTTGTCTTATCCAAAAGCCTCGTTTCCAACAAATCTTTCAGTGATAAGTACGAATTCATCCAGTGCTATTGCCCCTCTGTGTCAAGGCCACCAAATCAATGGACCTTAGGGCAATGGCCATCCATATATAGAGATGCTTAATTTGATGCTTAAACACACTCATGAACCAAACTGTCATAGTAACATACATCAGATAGGATCAATCTCTTTTAACAAGAGCCAAGCCATGATGTAAGATTGGATGCAATCAAGCACAACAGAAATCACGAAAATCTATTTACATGCGATTGTTTATGCTATTTATTTGTTTCAAACTACATACTCAAAGTTACCTCCTTAGTGGACAATGAACGGGGAATGCATACACTCGCTGAAAAATGGAAATCATAACAGAACAATAAAAAATTACTCACAATTGCATGAGGAATGTGTCTTTGACAATTTGAGATTAGTAGCCATCGTAGCTTCATTAAAATCAGAAGACGAGCAAAGAAAAAGAAAGGGACAGCCTAGTAAATACCTCTTGAGGTTGAAAAACGGCCCCAAAAGAATCATATTTTCCAACAAAATAAAAATAAAAAGTAACATTCTGAGAAGAAAAGCAATGACAAAGAAAAATAATTAAACGAACACGAAAATGAGTAAGGTTCTTCCAATTGCCATGAAAAAACTAAAGAGATTTAGTGCACCAAACTAGACTGGATCATTATAGCATGTCCTAAAACTGGATGCTATTTCCTGCGACCAAACACGCCTCGAAGCACAAGACTTCCTAACAAATAAAAGAACCCCTCAAAATACACCCATTTTTTAAATGCATGCACCTCTATTCTCTGACAATTTGCAACTCTGTAAGGATAAAGCAAATGGTCGTGCATTGATTAAGAAAAAGAAAAGGACATAAATATCGATGATCAAGAAAAATATCAAAGTTTTGCCAACATACAATGAACAATTGCATCAGAACCGCACAGCGGAGGGAGGACGTGAGATTTTTCCTCAAACCAAATATCCCAAAGATCAAAGAGCCAGGAAAAAAGGCACAACAGGGACATTGTGGAAACGGACGGACACGATCGAAGGTCAAGCAATCTTACTGCTGGCCTTCCTCGAAGGAAGGAGGAGGAGCCTGCTCGCTGTTGTAATGCGCGACGAGGGTGTCGAAGCAGTAGATGACCATTTCACGATTCGCAGACACCATCTTCGAGCGCGGGAGAAATGGGGAAAGATTGCGTTCTTCTGGTGAGAGAGGGGGAGAGAGGAGAAGCTAGGAAACGGAAAAGATGGAGGCAGAAGGAAAAATCGAATGGAGGACTGCGATGAACAGGGATCTTCGGAGAAAGGTCGATGATTGCGGGAAAGCGATTGCAGATGCTCGCTTACTTAAAAGCTCTCTCTCCCCCTCGTCGGTCGTCCTCTCGCCTAGGCCTCGCTTGCTTTTTGCCTTTTGTCCTGGAAAAGAAGACTCGCGTGGTGGCTGTACCTGCTCACTGGCGGACGGATCTGGCCTTTGCTGCTGGGATTCCTATACATCCCAACCGTCCGTCAGCGCAGCGAGATGCGCTTACCTTCTTCGTTGCGGCGATGTATACAGAAAAGCTACGTGAGTATGATTTCAGCGGCACAAGGAATCATGTCGCACATTAAAATAAGGAAAAATAAGTAATTTTTATATTGGTGATAAGGTGGGTAAAATTAAAGCCGACACAGATAATAATAGTTGAAAATATAAATATCAATTAAAAATAAAATTATTATGTAAGACACGTGAAATCAATCTTTCGCAA
The DNA here is from genome assembly GCA_036873735.1 of Pouteria campechiana. NCBI lineage: Eukaryota > Viridiplantae > Streptophyta > Magnoliopsida > Ericales > Sapotaceae > Pouteria > Pouteria campechiana. Next base: position 29,167 of record JAYJMB010047574.1, read on the forward strand.
AAAACCAATTTGGTGAAATTTTGTTTTCTAATACTTGATTTAGCGTCTCGGATCAGGCCTTAAGAGTATATAATTTTTTTAATATATATTGGGAAATTTTTATCAAGATTGAGATGGACTTTACCCGTCAACCTCAAGTTTTCATACGTTATGTTATTCATACTTAGGTATAATTTGTTTACTTAAAATATCAAAATTTATCTTGATCACGATATTAAATATGCTGCAACTTATGTGAATTCGTAAATTTATTTCAAATATCATTTTTTAAAATGTTATCGGCGATGTAAGTTTTGATTGAGATGGAACTACCGTGGGTCACGTGGGGATTCTCCAAAGGTGCAACATGAAAAAAAAATATAGTCGATGTAGATAATTAAATATTAATATATATATTAAGGTAATGATAAAAAATGGCTTTAAAATAAGAAGAATTAGGAAGAAAATATACCCATTGATCTCTTTAAGGTTGATTAAACATGTCTGATACATTCCAATTACATGAATATTGGTGATGATGATGAATTTTTTATCATAATTATTTATTTGACTTGTATGGAAACTGGTATATTCCATTCGAATCTAGGCATTTCTCATTTAAATTAGTCGTCAATGTATACCAAATCGTTGGACGGTAACAAATCAAAAACATGTGGTTAGATAGTTGAATTATTAGTAAATAGAAGATTAATATTTTATAATATTATATATTGAATTCTAAATATTTCAATCACGTATGATAATTAATATTTACATTTTGTATATTCGCTTGTTGTTTCCCTCTCCGTCCGTACAACCCTAAATTGTTTATAAAGGTATATTTGTGTAAGAGTGAAGTTTAAATAATTTAAATTCTAACTAAATTTCATAATCATGTAGATAATTAATATTTACAAATTTTATACATTGGCACGTCTTTCTCCTCTACCTTGAATGGTTGATTGTAAAAATAATTGAAGTAATAAAATATAACATAAAAAAGGTATCTTTTTTTTACCTTTTCACAACCAAATACATCGAAAGGGTGATAAACTAGTGTACTTAGTATACCTGTACCGTCTATGCATTGTCCACAATCTACAGACACTTATTCGGATCCCACTTGGTCGATTTGTTAAGTGGACT
>JAYJMB010047585.1:0-30291 GCA_036873735.1 Pouteria campechiana
CTTAGGTAAGCGTGGATGGGGTCCATCCAGGATGCCTCTAAGTCTTCTACTGTCATTTCTTCGGCCTCTGATATGCTCGGTTCTGTGAGAAGTTCGATCAATATAGTTCTCTGGGGGAAGAAACAAGTTGTTGTGATTAGTTTTGACAATACATCCACATGCTCGTTCTTCTCCCTTGGCACTTGGAGTACTTTGGTGTTGTGGATCCATTCCATTGTAATTTTGGATGTAGAGAGGTATTGTTTCATCAACGGTTCCTTAGCTTCATATTCTCCAGAGAGTTGCTTCACAACAAGCTGAGAGTCGCTGTGGATAGTCAAATTGTGAATTTTGAGCCTTTGCGCCAACCTAAGTCCTGCTATCAAAGCTTCGTATTCGGCACCATTGTTGATGGTGGAAAAGTCGAATCGTATTGCATATTCGATTAGGTTTCCCTCTGGGCTTTGTACTATGAGTCTTGCTCCTACGCCTTCTTTGGAAGCGGAGCCGTCTACATATAGCTTCCATTCTGGATCTGTCGCTAGGTCCTTTTGCTTTGGGACTAACGTTCTTTGGTGAGGAGGTGTGGTTTCTAGGGGAGTGTTCTCCGATGAGTCCGGTGTCCCTTCAGGTTCTTCAATTTTGATGCATTCTATGATGAAATCTGCCAAAATTTTGTCCATTGATTGTGGTCCTGGGTGTGAATTCGATGTCGAATTCGCTAAGCTCTATGGACCATTTGACGAAGCGAACAGAGAGTTCCATCTTTTGGAGGATTTCTTTTAGTGGCTGCTCTGTGTAGACTCGGATCCGGTGTCTCTGAAAGTAGGGTCAAAGCCTCCTTGCCGTAATTATGAGCGCGTAGGCAATTTTCTCCACAGTGGGATATCTGATTTCAGCTCCTCACAGGATCTTGCTAACATAGTATATGGGCTTTTGCTGCTGACCTTCTTCTCTGAATAAAATGGCTCCGATAGTCTCGGATCTTGCTGCAAGATAGAGGGAAAGAGTTTCCCCATTTTGGGGGCACTTAGTAAAGGGAGGGAGGCGAGATATACTTTGAGTTCTTCGAAGGCTTCCCGTATTTCTGCGCTTATTTTATTTTTGCCTGGATCTGCAGTTGCCTCTCTGCGGAGAGCTTTGAAAAATGGGAAGCTTCTTTCGGCAGACTTTGAGAGGAGCCTATTGAGCGTTGTTAACCTCCCGGTCAGTCATTGAAGACCTTTAATATTATTAGGCATTGCCATGTCTCGGATGGCTTGAATCTTTTCTAGATTTGCCTCAATGCCTCTCTGGGATATTAAGAAGCCCAGCAGCTTTCCTGATTCTACTCCAAAGGTGCACTTTTGGGGGTTCAACTTCATTTTGTGATCTCGAGGGTTTTGAAGGTTTCCTTCAAGTCTTGAAAGTGGTGTGTCTTGATTTTGCTTTTGACCACCATGTCATTGACATATGCTTCCATATTTCTTCTCAGTTGATATTTGAATACACTGTCTATCATCCTCTGATAGGTTGCCCCTGCATTCTTCAAACCGAATGGCATTACCTTGTAACAGAATGTTCCTACATCTGTGATGAAGGCTATTTTTTCCTCGTCCGATTCGTGCATCCGAATTTGATGATATCCGGAGAATACGTCTATAAAGGAGAGTAGTTCATGAACTGATGTGGAGTCTATTAGCTGGTTGATATTGGGAAGAGGGTAATTGTCCTTTGGACAGGCTTTGTTGAACATCGTAAAATCCATGCACATGCACCATTTGTCATTTACCTTTCTTACCATTACTACATTGGCAAGCCATTCCGGATAATGTATGGGTCTAATGAACCCTGCTTCGAGTAGTTTGTTCACTTCTATTGTAATGGTTTTCTTCTTTTTTGGGAAAAAAGTCGCTTCTTTTGTCTCATTGGTTTGTGGTTGTTGTCAACCGCTAGTTTATGGGAGGTGATTGATGGGTCTATTCCGAGCATATCTGAGGGTTCCAATGCAAAGACATCCGCATTCTCCCTTAGCAGATCGACCAGCTCTTCTCTTAGTGGTGATTTTAGGGTGGAGCCGATTTGGATAATTTTTTCTTTGGATTTTATAACATTCTTGGGCAATCTTTCTGTTGCCTCTGGCTATGCCAAGCCCTTTTCCGACTGAAAATTTGACTACAAGGTGGTAAGTGGACATGACAGCTTTCATTTTATTGAGGCCTAGATGTCCCAAAATGGAGTTGTATGATGATGAGATGTCGACTACTAGAAAATCCAGGTGGGTTATTATCTTTTCTGAATCATCTCCCATCGTAAATGGGAGGTTGATGAATCCTTTTGGAAAGATACCATATCCTGTGAAGCCAGTTAATCGCCCTACATAAGGTTGTAGTACTTTCTTTGAGATCCTCATTTTTTCAAAATAATAGTGGAAGAGGATATTTGCCAAGGAACCACTGTCAACCATGATTCTTTTTACTTGGTAGTTCCGGATGATGGCTGATATAACCACCGCGTTATTCTAGGGATCTGCTCAATTCGGATTATCTTCTTGTGAGAAGATGATTTGAAAGTCTTCTTCTTCTCTCTTTCTTTTGGGGCTACTTTCCACAGTGTTTACTAGAGTAGGGGGATGGTTTACTGGGCCACCTGATATCACATTGATGGTTCCGGCCGTGGGTTGATTATCTTCTGTTGCAAGGTCTCTTTCTCTCTCTTCTCGCCCCCTACTCCTTTGATGTTTATCCTCCGCTTTTTTGGGATCATCGGCCACATATTGTAGTAACTTCCCTCTTTTGATGAGCTTCTCAATTTCTTCTTTTAAGATGCGACATTCATCTGTGTTGTGGCCAATGTCTTTGTGGAACAGATAGTATTTGTTTAGATCTAGATGACTTCTTCTTTTGATCTTTGGTAGAGAGGAGACCTGGTACCCCTGTCTCTGGATTTTATCGAGGACGTGGGTGGCAGAGCAATTAAGAGTATGTCTGGGAGTATCTCTGTTTATTATTATTAGTTTACTTTTCCCGGATCCATGAGCAAAAGATATTTGCCCGAATCCGTGGTGACGTCAACAATGGCTTCCTTCCCGCCATTAAGGCGGGGATCACGACCGGCTCTGCCGTCTTTTAATATCTTCTTCTCTGGTGCTTTTATCTGCATCTATGTGTCGATTCAGCATTTCCAAGAGCTCCGAGTAGTCTCTCGGGGGCTATAGATGTAGCTGGTATCTGACCTTCAGGTCTGCAATTCCACTTTAGAGTGCTGCTGCCGCAATGTTGTGGTCTAACTTTTCCACATCTAATGTGTACCGATTAAATCTACTTACATATTCATGAAGAGTCTCATTTTCCCTTTGCTTTACTATCATCAATGATTTCACTATTCTTTTCTGCCTCCATTGAGCTATAAAGCATTTCCGAAAGCATTCTTCTAGATCGCTGAAGGATTTGATGGATTTTGGTGTCAAAGTTTGATACTAGGACAGAGCTGCTCCTTTGAGTGTCGGCAGGAATGCGTGGCATTTAATGGCGTCGGAGACCCCTACGAGGGTCATTTGACCGTTGTATCTGGCGAGGTGATCGTTGGGGTCCGTGGTGTTGTCAAAACCTTCTAAGGATGGCATTCTGAATCCTTTGGGAATAGGCTCCTCCAGGATTTTTGGGCAAAAAGGGGAACGTTTTGCCAATGCTTGCTTCTCTGGCCATCCTTGGGTGTTTTTGTCCTTCCAATTTAGTGGCATTATCTTTTGGGAGTTTTTTTGTTCCGGGGTGCGAAGATGCTTCTCTTTCATGACCATAGTCGACTTGCCTCTGAGTCGGCTCTAATACGGTATGGACGGTATTTACCGGGTTGGTGGCCGGAACGCCCATGACCGGCGTGTTTTCAACGTTTGCCGGATGTGGTCCCTGTACATCAGGCAACAATGCTCCTAATGCGAGATCGGTGACATAGACACCGGCTCCGTAGGGATCTCTGGGTCCATGTGTTGTTGGACCTTTCTGATGTTAGGGATGAGGTGGAGGTAGGAGAGCTTCCGCGGCATGGGATCTGCCTAGATTGTTCCCTTGTTACCATATAAATTGCTGCATCATCTCACGTATCATGTGTTGCATCGCTTGTTGGTTTGTTGGGCTGGGTCGAGTCAATAGGTCTTTAGGCGATGGCGTTGTGTTGTTCCGGTTCAACGTGGACTTCATGTTGTTGACGACTGCAGGGAGCGAGGAAGCGTTGTTTGTGTTTATAATGTCATCTGATATCTTTTTAAACTTTTTGAAACGCTTCCCACAGATGGCGCCAATGTTTGGGTGGTTCCCAAATGGAATGCTGACGTAGCTTTTGGGATCTTCCCTCTTTAGTTCCTACAAGACTGGAACAATAGAGACGCCAGGGGTGTTCCCGGCGTAAACACTTCAACGCTCAAGTTAGTAAACGGGACTTTTAGAGGAAGGATGGAATAAAAACGAGTGACCTGTCCTAGGGATGCATACCTGGTTTGTATTTATAGATAAGCAGGGTGCGTAGCCGGGAGTCTTGCGTATCTGTATGTAGGTCGAACTAAAAAGTTTATTTAGGAGAGGGATCCCTGGAGATACGTATCCTAACTTCGGATTTTGCGGGATTCAGAGAGATCCCGAAAAGGTAGTAGTCTGACGTGGCGAGTTGCCAGCTCAATAACTAATATGTGTTAGAGTTCCCTAACAAATACTATTTTACTTTTAATAAATATTTTCTTTATAGATCTTCATCAAATATTTGATCAGCAAGATCTAATAATTCTTGTTCTTCTTTAGTAATTATATTTATTTCAAAAGAATTTTTTTTTTAATTTGTTTCATTTATCTCTTCATTAGCACTTGAATAATTGGATTCACTAGATTCTGAACTATTTAATAGAAGAAATTCTAATTTTTTTAACTTTTTAATCCCTTGTCTTCTAAATTTATTTCATTTATTCTTTATTTTCTTCTACAATGATTAGCATAGTGTCTAGTTTTTTCACATTTAGGATATATAATTTCTTTTTTATTATCCCTTTTTCTTTATTTAAATTTTAGTTTTTTGGTTATTTTCTTTTTGGATTTTCATAGAAATTTTCCATTATTTTTCGTTAAAAGATTTTTTTATATTTTTTTGAAGATTTTCTTTTTAATTTAGGTTAGCATGAATTGCAACTTCTTTTAAATTTTTCAAAAGTTTTTCAATACCAAATTGTTCATAGAAAGTTCCTAATTCTTTTTTATTTCTAATGTTTTCTTGTTTAGGTTTAGGTTTAGCAATGGTTCTTAAGTCGTTACATATGCTTAAGTCATTCTGAAAAGGTTATTTGATCCCATCTATATTTCTTTGGAATCATTTTTCTGGATTTAATTGGATCAATTTGCATTAGCGTTATTTCATTTTTTGTTTAATGTTTAACTATTCCTTTTATGAAAGTTGATTCTGATAATTTATAACAAATTCTATAGAGAATGGCTAAGGGAATAGATCTCGGCTTCATTTCTATATTAAATGTTTTGATCATTAAAGTTAAATTTTTAAGTATGTTTCATCCTTTAGGGCTATCCTAAAGTTAGGAAATGAGTTAAAATATGTTGGACTGGATTCAATGGCTCCAAGTTGAGAGTTGCTCCAATTTGTATGTCCAAAATTATTTAGGATTATTAATAGAGAGGCATTCATATCATTTTGCTTGAAATTTTTACAACTACTTGTATTATAATCCAAAATAGATGTATTTATCCTTTTTACTATATACTTCTATCATTTTTTATTTAAAATTTGTATCTTTGCAGAGTTCTTTTTAAGAGGGATAGTTTGTTCAACTGTTTTAATATTCAATGTAAAATATTTACCGAATTTTCCTTTCTGTTATATAGTTTTTAAAGGGACATTAGGGATTTCTCAATTAGTCATTGTTTCTGGTATAATATTTTCTATTGATACTTCTTTGCTACTTATCTCATTCTCCTTTGTGGAGGTTGAAGAAGATGTTGTAGACATCTGTTGTCTAAATAAATACATTATTGTAATATTTTTTGGAACTATTTCTTACTTATTTTAAGACTAGATCACTGTCAACCATTTACTCTTGTAGGGTAACACGGCTTCCTGCCTTTTACACCCTTTCAATGGATACACGACTTAAGGTTTCCTTGGGTTTCACCATTCTTAATATAAGTAGAAGAAGACCAGTAAATGCTAAAATTACAATTTTATTTAAATTTTAATTGTATACAACTTCATCTTTTATCCCTGCAAAGAAACAATTGATAAACTTAGAAGAAAACGTATAGTAATCTGAATAGCTACCTGCCAAGAGTTATTTTCGAATAGTATATATATGTGTGTGCGGCTGTGTGCACTTTTTTCCTTTTGATGTTTCTCTGTCCTAGCTTTTACTCTCCCCCATGCTATACAAAGATAAGTTATGTTATGTTATTTGACTAGATTTTAAAATAAAATTTGAAAAATTAATCATGAAAATATGAATAGTAGTTTGATTTTTAGTTTTTCTCTTTAAATTTCTTTAACACATTTTGCTACTCCTTTCTAAGTGCTAGTTTATTTTATAATTGAAGTTGTCCGATGGTAGAGATAAGGAGTCTTAGAAAAATATAAGTTTTTTTTTCATCTTAAAATTATGAATCTCAACAATTTAATCATGAATTTTTTTAGAATGACATGGGTGATATAAATGAATTTTTTAAAATCAAAATATGAAAAAAGTTTTGTAGAAGTAGTATTTCAATAGTATTGAAACTAAAAAAAAATTTTAGTCACCGTAAAATATTTGTTCAAAATAAATTTAAAATAAAAAATTAATAAAGTTTAAGATATTTACTTAACTTTTTAACCACACTTGTCAACCCCAAAATCAACTAGATTCTGACCCGATGTTCTTAGAATTGGTTTAACATTGAGTTTGAGTTTTAAAAATAAGGTTAAGATTAGATTTTTGTTAAACTTTTACAAATGTGGTTAGGGTTAACTTAATCCCAACCTGATCTAATTTACACCCTTAGGTGCGGCTGCTGCCAATCGTCAGGTGATAGAAGAAGGGGTTTCGACCTTTGCGAGGGAGATAAAGCCATGAGCGGGATTTGGGAAAATTTTTGGGTAGGGAGACTGCTATTGCGTTTGCTTTTTAATTTTTTAATTTTTGTTTTTTTTTTATATATATAAATTTCCTGGACCGGAATGTAGTTGGATTGGTTTTTATGGTCCAACCTTCCGGTCAAAACGGTTTAGGTGGTTTTTTATTTTAAAGGACCGGATGCAAACCGGACCGGACCTCTTGCTGTTCACGGTTTAACGGGAGGTCCAATTTTTAAAACACTAATTTGATCCCATCTAAGCCTCTTAACTAGCAGAGTTGTTAGGTCTTTGCTCCTTCCCTTCGGACCTTTCAATCTGCTGATTATTCTCCCTCTAGGTTTCTAATACCATTCCCGTAGCCCTTGCCAGCATCTCCACAGTTTTCTTTTCTCATAAATTCTGACCAACTCCCAGGCCATCCCCGTTGAAGATGCTTAGGCAAACAAACACGGGTTTCATCTCCCCATCTCTCATGTTCTTTGACGACCTCACAAGCCCGCTAGATGCAATGTCAAAAGATAAATAATGCAAGCTGCACACAAGTTTGCTTTCCTTCAAAGCAAGCAACCAATCACCAAATAACTTTCCAGATGCAGGCACAACACAAGATGGTGAGCCTTAGCTCACAATTGACAATCTTAATCATTCAAAATGCAACAGAGCCCAGCATCAAACAACCCAGGATATGTCAGAACAAAAAGATTCGGACCTTATGGAAATGGAACACAATAAATCAAATACTCATATCAGATCAGAATAATCTAACCTACTTCTTATACCAGAAGTTGGGCACACCATTTTATTAATCACAGACAACCACACTTTGGTAGCCACTAGTCCCTTTTACCTTACCAGACAACTCACACTTTGCTTTAAATAACCCCTTCTTAGGCAGTCACTTCAAGAATTCAAACTCTAGACGTGAAACCTACTCCAACACCAAATTCCAAAAGTCTAAATAGTATGTCCAAAAACTAATCCGTTGAAACAAGTTAGGTCACGTCCATAAATTTGGTACCGTCCCAGCATAGCTCAATCCACATCTTATACCATAGATTGGAGCCACCTGGATCATAATAGATAGCCAAATACACGGGTCTATATATGCATTTTGGGAATGATTAGATCCTGGCTTTACAAAAAAAATCCCAAATTGCCTGATACATGCATAAAACACATGCATTGTCCAATCCTGGGCTAACCAATCGAACAAAAACAGGCAATTAGTTCATACGGGCACAAAATGAAGGGCGAAGTTCAGCATAATATTTTCACTCAACGCCATTGACTCAATTGGAAAGAAAATAACGCCACCGTCAAGTTGTCTAGCAGACGGCAGCTGCCGCTTCTACCATCTTCATTATCACATACAAAAAAATAAGCATCATAAACAGGCAAGCTTCGATGAATTATATTACAAACAAAACCCCCATTCCTGCTCTAAGCACAACAGATGATTGCAAATTCACCAAAGCTCAGTTCCTCAAAAATTCTGAAACACCATAACCCACCAACAACACAGACCATAAAGGCCTCACTGATTTTTAGAACAAGTTCAATAGCCAATGCAAGAGAGCCGCTGTTTGATGTCTGCAGTCATGGAAATTATTCAGTTCCATAAGAACCTCATCTTGTCCCATCATACCAATCATGCAACTGCAGTTTAAGGTCTGTAGACCATGGTAAGTTTTTGTCTCCGATTCCTTATTTTGAGTACAGGAGCAACTTACCATTATTGCAAAACAAATTCATGGTAACCCCTTCGTGCATTTTGCATGCATGTTTGTATAGATGGAAATGTTGATGGCTATGGTGCACCTTAACTGTTCTGACTGTGAAAATTCCTTGATGATTCTCTACCAAGTCATACCCTGATCATCATGGCCACATCTTTTCACTCTCGGGTCCTCCCCATGACTTAATAGCAACACCATGCTGACTGACACTGCCCCTTGAATCACCTCCTTGCCAGAACTGCTCATTTTTGCCTCTGTTTAAAGGTCCTGAACTAGAATGCCTCCGGAAAGACCCTGAGTCCTGCCTGGTGATTCTTGGTGTGGTGCTGAATATTTCGGATGCAGATAGTGCTCTCTCAACCTCCATTCCGGAGTCATAATCAGCTGTTAAGAATGACCGAGTTTCTGGAAGTTTAATTGAACCATTACTGGCCCTAGTATCAATGCCCCGTGTAGAGGACAATTCCTCTTGGCTGCAACTACCTGATGCCTCTCGCATCTGTTCATCTTCATTGCACACTAGCTTTAAGGCCTGTACCACCTCCCCCATAAATGGCCTGTGAGAGACTTCTGGCTGAACACACATGGAAGCAATGGCTGCTACTTTTGCCACACTGTCAAATGGGAAATTAGACCCTAAAGATGGATCAATGATAGTCTCCAATCCCTCCTTGCTGGTGAGGAGTGGACGGGCCCATGCGACTAGATTCTCTTGACCTGGAGGACGGGACATGTCAACAGGTTTCCTTCCTGTTAAAAGCTCAAGGAGTACAACACCATAGCTGTACACATCACTCTTGACAAGAAGATGCCCAGTCATTGCATACTCAGGGGCCACATAGCTGCAAAACAAGAAGAGGGATGAGCACACATTATTTAAATTCCTCAGTAATGGATATCAACCAATGATGTTTCTTTTCACTTTTCCTTTGCTTCTTTTTACCAAAACCATTCAGGAGTTTCACTTCTGCAATCAAACCTAATAGCCTGGCAATCAGGTCATAAATGAATCATACGTGAATCTCTTGAATAATATGTATATGTATATAAGGAAATGATTCAATACACCTGGGTGCATAGAGTCCTTTTTATTTTGGGCCCATTTTGAGGATTGGATCCATCATGTTTAACACCATCAATTCAGCTAGAAATTAGAATACTTGAAATTATTTTAATTGGAAATCCATGCAGTCCATATCATTTGAAAAAGACAAATTATTGGAAAAATATGAAAATAACTTATATTGATTTATTCAAGTATTGAAATATAGTAAAATTTTATAAAATCATTCATCTGGATGGCCAGAAGATTTTGAAAGGTGTGCATGTCAAATTACTTACTTTTGTGTCCCTCTAGCTATTAAATAATTTTAATGGTTATATATTCACCCTTAATGATTTTTACTTTTCGACATGATTTTGATATTTTGGCCCATGTAAGTCTCCAATCAAGATAATTTTCGACATCACAAGTGAATGGTGCATGAGTTGTATGTGTGCACATGTGAATTTTAATAGTTACACGTATTCACTCTAAAGGATTTTGATTTTTTTGGTACATGTAAGTGTCTAATCAAAATAATTTTTGATATAATAAGTAAATGGCATGTGTGACACATGTAAGTATCCAATCAAGATAGTTTTTGATATCAGAAGTACATGAGGTGTGGGTAGGGACACAATTAAGTCTCCAATCAAGATCACTTTTGATATCACGGCACATGTAAGTCTCCAATTAAGATAATTTTGGATATCATAAGTAAATGATGTGGGTAGTGGGGGTGTGTGTTGCACATGTAAGACTCCAATGAAGATAATTTTTGATATCATAAGTAAATGAGGTGTGTGTGTGGGAAATCTTGTGTATGGTAAGTATAAAATTGTGTATAAATATGAAAGTTATTTAGCTCCATTCACTCAAACATTAAAATGCAATAAAAATCTATACAATTATTTACCTATATGTGAGGAATACCTTGGAAGGTACAGATGTTTAATTAAAAGCTTTAGAATACCCTTAGAAATCAAAGAATTTTAAATGGTTTAATATCCTTAAATGATCTCTGTTTTGTGCACCATGTGAGTTTTGGACTAGGGTAAACTTTGCATTCCGTACTAAATACATGATATTAAGATTGATGATTGCATTATATATTATATAATATTCAAGGGAAGCCCAAACAGAGAAATTCCGTGAAAGTCAGTTGATAGAACTAGTTCTATAGAAGCAAAACACTAGAGATGGTTTGATGAAATCCAATCCGACCACCAAGTTTCAATGGAATTGATTCCATCAACGCACTACCATAGAAGTTTATTTGGGCCCACCTTAATGATTACATGAAATCCAATCCAAACATGGAATTTAGCATCTTTTTTTCATAGGATACTAAAAATTATTTTAATGGGAATCTTGTGTGGGCTGAACTTTTTTAAAAAGTATAAAATTGCTTAAAACATGAAAGTTACTTGGATCCATTCATTGAAACATTAGAATGCCATAAACATCCATAGAAACATTCATTTAAATGAGAGAAACATTATAGAAGGAATAGATGCTTAAGTAAAACGTTAGGCTCTATTTGGATGTAACAAGAAGGGTGTGTAATAGGAAACGAGTGCAATTACCACTCACTCCACTCCCTTACATGTGTTTTGGTGCTGATTTAACACTTCAAATACCTCTAACAGCCTCATTTTTTCCCATCATTACCTATATTTTAAATTATTTTTTCCTTACTTTTACATTAAAAAGACGGTTTGTTGACATCATCTCCCACTAGCCTTTTCTATTATTACCCTCTTCCTTTTAGACCTCATCCAAACAGACCCTTAGAATCTTTCTAGCAATCAAACAATTTTAATTGGTTGATAACTATCCTCAATAATTTTAATTGTGTAAAATACAAAGTCGTGTATTTTAAAAATTATAAAATTGTGCAAAATATAAAATCATCTTAAAATTGTGTAAAATCCTTTTTTAAAATGATATTAATTTGTGGACACATGAATCTTTGATCAAGATGATCTTTGAGCTTGTAGCTAAGGGTCTGTTTGGGAATGAGTAAAAGAGGTGGAAAAAAAGGAAAAGGGAAAAGAGAGGGATAAATGTGATGCAATAGAAGTTAATAGCTATAAATAAAGTGAATAAAAACAAAATAGATAATAATATGTCAAATCACATTAAAAGTTGTAGAAAAAGAGGAAGGGAAAGGGTGGAAAACCTTTCTGTCCTTTTTTCCATTCATTAATAGAGCCTAAATCAAATATTTTGGTGAAACCAATTCCATGTATGCATACAGACATACATCGACAAACACAAACACTTATAGATGCACATAAAAACAACACACACAAAGAAAAAAAAGAAAAGAAAAAGAAAAAGAAAACATGTCTCACTTCTGTGGCAAAATGGAGGCACATACCCATGTCCTCTTGTGCAACATTGTATCCCCATGTCACTCCTATGTGGCAACATGGGAGCATGAAAAGGAATAAAAGGCATGAGAGGGACATGCTGGTGGATAGTGAAGCATGAACCCTTCAATCAGAACATACATATATAATTTATGTTCCCATGTACCTCTTGTATGTCAAATGGTGGTGCAAAAAGGACAAAATAGAGGGATAGACATCCATGGTAAGAGGCTTTAGTGCATCATGAAACCAGAAGAGATGAAAGTGAATGCTTGTAGATAGTAAACCATGATCCCTTCAATGAAATACACACGGGATGAAGAGAAAAGTGGACCTCCTGTATGGTAGGACCGTAGGAGAATGAAAAGGGTACCAGCATACAAACCTCAAAGCACAGGATTGGTTGTTTTCTCCAGTAGTTTATTGTTGATGTTATCATGTGTCCATAAGCTGAGATAAACAGCTTAAGACTTTAAATTCATATGAAAAGCAACAGAATGTACTTCATACCCGAAAGTTCCCATAACACGTGTTGAAATGTGTTCATTTCCTCCATCCAATGCAGTTCTAGCCAATCCAAAATCAGATACTTTAGGAGTAAAATCGTATTCCAACAGTATGTTGCTGGATTTGAAATCCCGATGGATAACTCGAGGGCTTGAATCCTCATGCAAATAGGCTAAACCTCGAGCTGACCCAAGTGCAATCTTCATGCGTGCATTCCAATCTAGTGGAGCAGTTTCCTTGTCAACCCCTGAGAATTGATCAATTCAAAACTTTTATCAAAAGGATCAAATAAGTCCTAAATATCTTCTGATGGAATTGTACAAATGTAATAACTCTTCGCCCAAAACATTAACTAAAATAAAGAAAAAAAGGGGAGAGAGAGAGAGAGAGGGAGAGAGAGTCCTGAGCCTATGTACTGCTTAATCTCAAAGAATTCAGTTCTTTTAGCAGCTCATGGATTGGAGATTTCATCATTGATCTCACATGCCCTTATAAGGAAAGGAATATCCAAAAAATTCCAAAATGGGAGAATGTAACCATTAATCTTGGAGAATTTCAAACTCATTGCTGGAGCACTGAATCTGTTTCTTTCCTTGTTTTCTTCTTTTTGTTTACAATTCATAGTCTATCCATACATCAAAAACAGAAATTTTGGCACATCAAATCTAAGAGATTCTTGAAGCATTCACCACTCAGAGTAAGCCATCAGATTGACAAAATGGGTTCATGAACCATGTCAACATATGTATGAAACTCTGTGAGACAGCAATGCCTGGGGAGACTCGGGATCTACACTTAATTACTATGCATAGCAATGTTTCTGTTTTAGTACCATGCAACTGAGAGTAACGTTTCTGTTTTAGTACCATGCAAATGAGATTCCACACTGCCATTGGGAATAAGCTCATAGATCAGGCAACGGCTATGCTCCTCCGTGCATATACCAATCAACTTGACCAAGTTTCTATGGTGTAGACGGCTAAGCATTTCAACCTCAGCTAAAAATTCTCGACTACCCTGCTGGTCATCTCTCTTAAGAACCTTCACAGCCACTTTTGTACCATCTTCAAGGGCACCACTGTATACTCGCCCAAATCCACCTTCTCCAAGAACTCTTGAGACATTGAACTTTTCTGTAGCCTTCTCGATCTCCCCAACACTGAATGTTTTAGCTGACCCAGTATATGTTGCTATGCTAGAACCGAAGGATGGTGACGTGGAACTAGCCCAGCTGCCCAGAACCATAGATCCAGCCCCTCCTAAAATGCCCAAAGGAGAAAAGAATGTCAAGTAATTAAAAGAGAAAGTATACAACTCTTGATCAAAAACTAATTTCACACAATGGTTCGCTAAACATGGGCCCACCTTCTGTGAATCCAAATAATTATCATGGTCATAGGAAGTGGCCAAAAGTCTCTATCATCAGTTGACCCCAACGGTACTGGCCTCCCTGCAGACCAAGGCTATAGGTTGCTACTTGCAAGTATCAATTTTCATAATATGAGGATAACTGAGATAGTCTCAAGGTGCATGTACTGGGTCATGGCATGGACTGCATGGTTCATCATGAAATGGCTCCCATCAAATCGACTATGAAAATTACCAAAGACAACCCAATTTGGACCACCACTAGGTCAAGAAAAAGATAATTTACTTTCACAAAGCATCACATGATACTTTTGCTTACCAGTTGGCTTAGCAGGAGGTGCTGAAGCACATGGTGTTGATGCAGGCTGATGAGTATGGCCACCACGTTTCCAAATGAAAAGCCATAATGCCATGATACTTAAAACCAAAGCTATAGCAGATGATAGAACAATAATAAAAATTAGGCCACCACCAAGTCCTCCTTTCTGTTTTCTCACATCAACCCCAAGGGGGTGTATTGTCCTACCATTATTGCCATTAGGAAGTTGCCCGCCATTTATATTGATGCTTGAAGGTGATGAAGGTGGCGAGGGAGGAAGGCCTGCAAGGAAAGATAGCTTCAAAAGAGAAACCCAAATTTCCCTGAAAGAGTAAATTCCTGACTGCAAGGATTTTTTAGTAAGCTGGGACTTGGGAGAATAAGAAGTTGGAGGGATGGTCCAGCAGGCTTGACAGGTCAAGCTGGTTAATCATAGTAGATCACAAGTCTCACGACTCACAACTTCATGATGAAAATGACAGATAATGATCCACATCTCATCTGGCTCAGTTGACAGGTGGAAGTTCCCAATTGCTAGCCCAACAAATGTTTCATTGCGGGTGGCTCATCTGATGAAATGCACAAATTGACAGGTTGCATGGCAGCATGTTTCTGCAAAAATGAAAACTGAAGCACTGAAGGCCTTGTACCTGGGTATCGTACATACAGTACATCATAGTCTCCAAACAAGGAAGGCTTTATGATGACCTGTTTGTGCCAAAATTTCTCATATGTCAAGAATGCCGTAGTATTATCAAATTTCAGTCCAAATGGAACCAGATCAATGAGGACAATTGTCTCATCCTGATCCTGACTGGCCGCATTTGCTCCCATGATGCGGACCTGGCTTTGTTTCATGAAAATGCCATTTGCAATTTCCTGAGCTAGTTCTGAGACTAGTGGGAAGAATGTATAAAGTGCAACATTCAAACGCAGACCAACTTGAATTGGCCAAACACATGCACAAGGTGATCCAGGAAGGGTGTTTGTTAATGGCTCCATGCATGTCACTGCTGTACAATCTGCAAAAAAGGACCAAACACAATTTTAATGTTACAGATTTTTATTCCTGATCTGAACTCTTAACTGTTAGCAACAACTAATTATTTTGCTTGGGAAAGATTCAAGCAGGAAGGAAGAATAAGAAAGGAGGAGAGTGCAAGAGTACAAACCATGACTAGGAGGTGGAGGTGGCAATGAACGAATTGGTGAAGGCAATGGCATTGTTGGCTTCCTTGGGAAAGCAGCAGATGAGTGCACTACAGGAGGGTGACTGGGAGCTTCCTCTATGCAAGTTCATAATAATAAAAATATAAAATATAAAAGAATTCAAAAACCTACATAAAAGGATATATGGTGAGCCAATAATATTTGATGTAAAAATAATTCTTCCATACTTCCAGATGGGCTAGGTGGAACTGCTACTGAAGTTGAAGGTGCAGAAGCTCCATGGTTCATTGTTGGAGGTACTGGTGATGGGATAGGAGAAACAGAAGGACCTGGTGCAAAGCAACCAAGTCAAAACTTAAAAGGTAATTTGTTTCAGACCTTGCCAAGGAGAACAGTTTAAGTTCCACCCTACTCTCATGAGTGTGCATCATGTTGCAGATGCATGCAAGATCTCAGTTGTTCAGCAAGATGTATTGTTTTGTTTGTGATTGTCAGGTGAGCCATTCAAATGTCTAACATGGATTATTTGTCGTTTTTTTCTACTTGTACATTTCATCTATTATGGCCTGATCTTCAAGCCACAAAAACTAGATGCACAGACACTGTAACACGGCTTAGACATACAATTGGCATAATAAGGAAATTAGGATTCCACATTCCAACAATAATAGCATTTGCATCCCATCTGGTTTGATTCAGTGGCATTATTCATGGTGATGTATCAGCTACTGAACTACCTTGTAGGGGTGGACCAACATGTGGCCTTTGTCTGCTCCAGAATGGGTGTGCAATGAAAGGATGTGAAGGAGCTGGAGCAATCACTGGACCTTAAAAAAATAAACAAATACATGGGAGGGGATTCAGATGAATCAAATGCCTGCATTCATATGATATTATCATTTTTCAGATTGACTCGCAGACTTTGCACCAATGCCAAACCTTCATGGTGTGATTGAGGAGGAAACAAACTTGAAGGTGCAAGAGGAGGGTTGCTGACTTCTTTCTTTGCATGGTGTCTATGAAATTCGACTGGAATTGCTGGTGAAGGTGCAGGACTCCTGAATTTTTTTCTTGCCTGGTGTCTATGAAATGAGACTGGAACTGCTGGTGGAGGTGCAGGACTTTTGACATTTTCCTTTGCATGATGTCTATGAAATGAGACCAGAGCAATAGGTGCACGAGCAGGAGTACGTACTGCTTTCCTTGAAGGAGACCTGGGAAATGGGTTGGATAGTGGAGCTGCATTTTCCAGGGGCTTTGGTGCTCCATGAGGTTCTGCAAGCAACATCACAATCAATGGCATGAAATTTATTTCTGTGACATAACCCAAAATTTGAACTTAAAACTCCAATCAACAAAAGTACCTCTAGTTGGGGAATGATTATCTGGAGATAAATGTTTGAACACATTCCTTGGAGATGCAGCAACGAGCCTCCCATTCCTTTTACCATGAATAAGTGGGGGAGAGACTGACACAGGAGAAACAGAAGGTTCTGCAGATCATACAAAGGACAGCTCTAGGTCAAAATTTTCTGTTATTTCTCTCAGAAGGTGGAGAAGGTGGAGTTGAATGAGAGGAAACTTTTATGGTTTGAAACATTGAATTAAGATTTTTTTAGTTCTTGGATGCAAGATCTTTCTATGCCATAAGAGGCACCTTTTGCAGCTGATGGAGCAATCATTGAAGTATTTGGATGCATAGTTGTTTCCATGATGACGTCAGTTTCAAGTTTGCATTAAAGAAAGGAAAACTTTTTAATTGATTCTTTAAGATGATGAATAAGAAGACAGTAGACAGCAGAATAACAGGAAATTTTCATGGTTCCAATTGAAAAATATTTCACTGAAATCTTTTTATGCCAAAGAGCAACTGCTGCAGAAGTTGGAACCATGGTTCTCCTTATCAATTTTATCAGCAATATTATTGCCAATAAAATCGATTTGCAGAGTCACCGATAAAAAGAATAAAGTAGAAAATGTTATTCATATTGTTTCCAATTTATCAATAATTTATCTTCAATAACATCAATATTATCAGAATTTATCGATTTTATCAGTGATAATATCAATTTTATCAGTGAAAGTATCAATTTTATTAATGAAAATCCCTAAATTGAATTTTTTTCCAAATTGTTTGTAATTAGTCACTAAATTGATACTATGGGTAGTTTATAACATAGATCTATCCCTAAACAGATCATGAGGAATTTTTTAATTATTTTTAATTACGAATTATTTTTAGAAATTAATTATTTGTGGAAAAAATTCTGCTTATGCTATCATTATGGTAAAGTTGGGCATTTCGAAGAATGCAAATAAGAGTGTAAGATAATTTGATTTTTTTTAAGAGTGTATTTAATCAATAAATAATAATAATTAAGTAATTTAAAAAATTTGTTAACAATGAAAGAGTTTAGGTGCTTATCACATTTGGAGAGTTTACAGGCATTTATTTACCCCATTCTTTAGGTGGATGAATTCAATAGCTGTAAATTCCTTTAAAGGTTGATGTTCTAATTAGGATGTTTATCACAACTTTATATGCATGTCCATGTCTCACTCAATTTTAATTTTCATTATTTTATTTTATTTTTTTGTTCTAAATGTGTTTTTGCATTTGTTTTAATTTATCATAAATTTTGATTCATGATGTTCTGTTTTTTCAATTTTTATTTTTTTTCTATTTTACAAATAAGTTTGCCAAATAAAAATGATGTAATTTCTAATAAATATGATAACATCTTTTTACAAGGAGACCGACAACTTAGATTTTACTAACAACACGAACAATGGTTGGAACTATACTTGAACCTCTTGGATGTGCAAGTGGGGACTCCTTGGCCAGAGTTGGAGATTCACTTGGTGCTGAAATGAAAAGACAAAGGAAAAAAAGAAAAGAAAAAAAAGGAACCTATGTCAGAATCAATTTAACCTGTTATTACAATCGATCACATTACGTTGCTTCATTTACATTGTAAAGAGAATACCTTGGAATAAGAGAAATATTTCAAGGTGCCAATTAAATATATTTCTATTTTAGTTCCACAAGGAGTACCTGACATGTCTGTTGGAGCTACCCTTGAACTGCTTGGATATGGGGCAGGTAACACTGGCGAGAATTCCTCATGTGGCGATGAAGACTGAGCTAGTACTGAGAAAGTTGGGCAAAAACTTCGTCAAAATGAATTTCAACTTGCAATAAAAGTCAATCACATTCCAATACATCCCTATGGTAGAAAATATAGTTGTTAAAGGTACAAAGCGTACTAAGGTGCAAAGGGGTCCTAGAGCCTAGGCACAAGGTGCCCAAGCAAGGCACACACCCGAGTGAAGTAAAACGCATATTACATAAAAGTCATAAAAATATTTATAACACCTTCCATATATAAAAATCAAATTTAAAAGGATTAATATCACTAAAAAATAAAAAAAACATATAAAAAATTGCATTATATGCATTCAAAAAGCAAAGAATAAATTAGAGTTTCAAGATTCAACATTCAACATAAACAACTCCAAGTCTCAAAGCTAAACATTCACTTGATTTCTTGGTCAGTTTAATTTTGGAACCATCTCATAGGACAGCTTGTGGAGATTTCCCAAGCAATTTACCTCAATGATTTACAGTAGAGGAGAACAAGTGGAAGCTATTACAAGTAGCATTTCAGCCATGAGTTTGGATTTGCTTCTAGGGAGGTCCATTGGCCAGAATGTCTCTATTACCAATGCATTGAGAGAGCACGGCAATGGCAATGATTTAGTAAACAGGGAAGACGACAGCCCCCCACCTGATGAGGTTTAAGCACCACAGCCTTGAAGCATGTATTGCTGGTTTCCTTTTCTATTTTCGGCCCTGTTCTTTGTTTTGTTTCTTCAATATTTACAGCCAGGTCTGCCATGGTAGGCCTGTAAATGATGAGAATGGAAAGAGAAAGGAGGCTGATGATGACTTTGTCTCTAATGGCAGGCCATAGGCGACAGCAACTTGATCTCCCTTTTTGATTTTTTTTTCCTTGTTTTTGAACGGGAATGGGAAAGAGGAAAGGAGCTACGGAAATAGAAAGGGGCTGTTTGGCGTGTATTGCTGGTTTCCTTTTCTATTTTCGGTCCTGTTCTTTGTTTTGTTTCTTCAATATTTACAGCCAGGTCTGCCATAGTAGGCCTGTAAATGATGGGAATGGAAAGAGAAAGGAGGCCAATGATGACTTTATCTCTAATGGCAGGCCATAGGCGACAGCAACTTGATCTCCCTTTTTGATTTTTTTTCCTTGCTTTTGAATGGGAATGGGAAAGAAGAAAGGAGCCGACGGAAATAGAAAGGGGCTGTTTGGGTTTGTTGCAGCAAAAGCCATTTTGAATGGTGCTTGCTGAAAGGCGCAGGAGGCGTGCACCTCATACGTGGATAAAAGGCGCCAAAAGGCTCGCCTTTGATACGCCTAATGAAATGCGCTTTGCCTTGAACCTACTAAGGAGCTGTAGCTGCGCCTTAAACCACCTTGCGCCTAGGCGCACCTTTAGCAACTATGGTAGAAAATAAGGTATCATAACAATGAGAAGAAGATTTCAAGATTCAATTGAACCAATGGAAACTCAGGTTGTTGGTTTCCCTTCTTTTTTTTTTCCTTTTTCTTTCTCATTTGTTTCCTACTTCCCAATGGAGCACCTGATCTAATGGTTGGAATTATACTTGAAATGCTTGGATATGCAGCGCGTTGCCCTGCAAGAAATCCTCAGACAACAGCTAAGAATGGCTTGATAATGTAAAGGAAAATTGGAAAGAACCATTTCAAAATAAGTTTCAACCTTAAACAACGCATGCTTGAACCAATGGTGCATTGTTCGATGCTCGTTACCATAACCACTTCAAGCAATCACCACTGGTGGCATTGTGTACATTATATAGTTTCTAGGATGCAACATTGGAGGGATCAAACAGTAAAAAAAATCACACAACACCTATCATGATAAAAGGTCATCCAGAAAGTTCCCTAAATAACCACGTAACATCTGAAGGGATTGGATGGTAATATTGATGCCCAGATAACTGGGCAGCCTCTGGTGCTGACATATGCAGTGATGAAGATCTTGCATAGAAAGAGAACCTGATGGTATCTGGTCACTGCTTTAAGGAACCTACCCCTATGATAGGTTGTCTTCCATGAATTTGTAATAAGATGGAGCATTTTCAGGTGAAGATGCCAAGGGCCCTTGCACCCCGGGCTGCACAGGTGCCAGATTCTGTGGCAATAGAATTGGAAGAGATGAAGCAACTCTTGGCTTGTGAGCAACAATCCTCACTGAACCATTATGATTGAGAATATCACTTTCAGTAAACTATAGACTGAATGAATACAACTGGCAGGCAAAGGCAGAAGGCCTGGAGCACTTGTCTGTATTGATTTTCCATGGTGCTCAAAACTGGGTGATCTTTTTCCAGGTGGAGGAAGTTCAGGATCTATGGAGAATTAGCATACTAAATTACAACCAAACAATTACAAGTCCATAACAAAAATAAAGGAACCTGATAGCAAGAATCATTATAAAGAGTTACCTCTTTTTGTAGGTCCATGTGGTGCAAGCACAGATGAGGAAATCATTCTGGAGAAATGCACATCCGTACTCTTAGATGAAGCCCCCATTGACACTGGTAGCACAATCCTGTACAGAAATGGTGGTAGGTATGATGATTTTGATTGCAATTCCCTCAGAAGATGTGCTACAGATCCTGTGAAACCAGATCAACCATCTCAGATTGATAAAATTTTTCAAGAAAGCTAATCTCAGTTATATCTATGAAAAAGGATCTTTAGATGGAGATGAAATGGATACTTGACTTAATTCTGCAGCAACAAAAGTCTCAAGTGACCTCCTTAAATAGTTACTAGAAGACTACTTTCATGTCTACAACAATACTTTATCTCTTTCAATCCTAGCTCATGTCTTTCTTTGCATGTGTGAGAAGGCAATGGTACTTCGAGAAAAAAATATACAAACCTTAAAAAACTGAGTAAAATTTCCAATTCATGAAAGTAACGAGTTACACTCTTGGAAACCAAGAAATTAAAAGCCTACTTGGCTAATCAACACATGGGAAATGAAAAAATTAGAGACCCAATTTTAGCGGCAAAAGAGCACAACATGCATGGTTCAGCTTCCACACTTTTCTGCTCAACTCATTCTATCCCAAATAAACTGACTGCTAGCTTGTTGAGGATTTCTGTAGGACAAACATGTTGCCAGATGTGCAGCTCTAAAGTATTGGGACTTAGGGAGTACGCCATGATGAGGGGTTTTTGCAGAACAGACCCTGTGACTTTGTCTATTTGCAAATTAGACACTGTGGCTTGTGTATTGACATCATAGATGCACTGTGGCTTGTGTATTGACATAATAGATGCACTAAGTTTTAAAATGAACCTTGGCACTGATGTCTGCAAGGCAGTTTTAGATATGGAATAAGTTGAATCCGGTTTGATTTTGTTCCAAAACATTACAAAACCACACTCAACCCATTCCATATCTTAAACTACCTGGCAGCTATCAATATCAGGGTTCTTTTTACAATATTCTGAAAATTAGTGTTTATTCAGTAAATAGCCAAACCACAGGAGCTAATTTACAATTAGGTAAGGTTACCAGGTCTGTGTTGCAAAAACTACCCATGGCTGATTCAACCAGTTTCATCAATGTGTGCTAGACCAATGCCAAGTCATCAATCTCTCAAACATAGACATAATAAAACAATCAACTAATCTCAACACCAAATGCTAACAAAAAAAGGGCGTAGAATAGCTCCATGACAATGCCACCTTCTACCCTGTTTTCCAACTTTGGATAATAATATACTTCTGCACTAAATATCTAATTGTATATGTGAAAATAAAGTAAGGTCATTCAACTAGCTTACTATCATTTGGAAGGATTCGCATACTGGTCTCCTCAAAATGATTTATTGACAAGATGCACTAATGCCAAAGATGTTTTCGTGTGTGTGGATAAACATGTGTATGGATGTGTCCATATGTGTTTGTGTGTATTAGGAACAAATTAGTCCAATTGACACAAATTTCAGTACAATCCTTGTAATTTTGTAAGGTCTGTTTTGATTGCTATAAAAGGGTATAAAAGCCTTTTACACCCTTTTACAAAATAAGACATTTTCCAATTCCTTGTAACTTAAGCTAAACAAAGTAAACATTCTCTTCCTACAGCTCTCTATCGTTTCCATTATTATTGCTATCTTTTTAAAATAAAACTCATCTTTTCTCCCCTAAAATCTATATTTTACATAGTCATCAAGCTATTTTGTCTGTACTCCAATGCTCTATTTCGTTTTCATTCCATTAGCTTGCTAACATCACCTTTTCTGTCTGTATGTCTGTTGGGGTTGGGAACCCATGATGGCTTGCCAAAACTAATCCATATCTCAAATGGTGGATACGTCACAACATGTCCCATATTAAGTGATGTCCTTTCTCCCTTTATAGCATTTCAACGATCCTCTCTTCTCTGACAAGTAAATGCTCTTGAAAGAGTCAAAAATCTACAGCATCAATGCAGTAGGAAAGTGCATAATTTTTCATTTGTGATTATACACAAACCTAGAGCTTTTAAGTTTGAGAAGCAACAAAATTCTAGAGATGAAAAATTCTGCATAAAAGTTATGTTTTTTATCAAAATCTCCATATTTTTATTTGCTACATATCACTTTTACATCCTTTTTACATCAAATCCATTTTACACTCATTTTTACATTACACCAAATAGGCCTCTGATTCAATACATTTGACCATCATACTTATCTTCTCATATTGAGCTACAGTGTCAAGAATCATCTTGATCAAAACTCATGGGGCTGTAACAATCGAAATTGATAAAAGTGTGTACACACTCATTAAAAAATTTTCTATTGATTCTGCAATGATAAGAGCATAGCTACAAATTCACCCATCCATAGTGTTCCTTCCACATAGATACATCATTTTACAAAATTTTAAATCATTTCAATTATTATTTAGGAAATTTCAATCATTTTCTCTTTATCTTTTACACATGATATGACACTTATTTGGATGGTAAGTCCATGCGAGTCTTCAACCAAAATATTTTTTGATGTCTTGACCAAACGAATGATACGAAGTTTGATTAATAGCTTGAATTTTATTTAAACATTGCAATGAGCTTGTAACTGAAACTTTTCGACGGCCCCCACCCCCCAAACTCCCACAAAAAATTAATATGCGCAAAGTAAGCAACATCCAGAAGAGATTGTCCTGGAAGTTGATGTCTAATTTTTCATGACAGGAAACAAATGGTTGCAATTTTGAGCTTGGATCAAACCGACTACCAAGAAAATCAAATATGACAAAAATTTTGAAAATTACCCAATTAAAACATCAAATACGCAAGAACGAAAATTAGACTAAGAGATAGAAGCTTCACTTAAAGATGCATTGAAAGAAAAAAGGCACATCACTGCAATTCCAAGAAACAAAACGTAAAAGTTACATCAATTCAAACAATGTGCATGAAGTAAAATGGAATATAAATCATTGTACTAAACCAGCCAAATGAATATGAAAAAACAAAATGCAGAACGATTAGATTCGCTACATTACCTTCAGATCCATGAAATTCAGAACCGATTGCAAAGCAGCAGAGCACAATTATGAGAACCAATCGCTGCCCCATTCTCATCCAGACGAAGAACAGGAGACGTACCATTCCAGAAACCGCTAACACCCCGTTGAGAGAAATGAGTCTTCTCCCCACAACTTCTCACCAAGCATGAACAAGATCTAGAAGCTTGCAGCACCCATCCGAAATGGGAGATGGGTGATCTTCAAGGAACAAAAACCAGCAAAACCCATGTAGGAATACTCAAGCTAGTCTAAAAAATATGCTGAAACAGTGCAGAAAAAGCAATGAAAAGGTGGCTTAAACAAAAAGCCCAAATGGGTGTTTGTTTTGATAAAAACTAATTAGTGGCTTCTCCGTCAGGAGCTCTGGAAAATCCAGGCATTTGCGATTGAGATTGCCATGCAATGCAAGCAAGCGTTTCTTTCCGCTGCAATGAGTTCGATTAAATACAGGATTATTTAGTGCTGGACAGGGAAAGAGACTTCTAAAAGAGCAGCTGCATCTGCGGGAGCGGAGAATGATGTTGGTACGGACTAAGGTGACGCATAGCGAGTGAGAGCGGAACACGGGTGAGTTGCATACTCCGTTGCTATTTGATACTCTGCAAGGTGCAAGCTGCGATACTCGGCTGGCGTGCACACTGATATTGAACATGGACGACACGCTCCTACGCCAAAACCTGTCAATTACCAAACTGAAGTGGAACCACGAACGGATGTATTAGTTGAGGTTTATTGGGCAGGTTAAAATTTTTAGCATGCGTGCATAGCCATAGAAAAATGCTCTGCTAGAGCATGTTGGCTAGCTCCAGACAGTAACCTCCGGATCGGTGGGGCCACGTTAGGTGATGCTGAACTATGGTGGTCTGCCCCGTGTTGAATATATTTCGCTCTGGAACTAAAATGCTTCCTGATTACACGATCATAGCCCATCCACCGACAACCAAATCGACGGGCGAGATTCGAGCCTAGTTAATGGCCGACCGAGAACACGCCAGACTTGAACGGCTGAGATCTTGAAATTTATAAGCCTGTCGCCGACAAGACATCATATCCGTTTGGACATCATCTGCTGGGCCTGGGCAGTAAAACAATTCTCCGTCGGGGGACCGCCTCAAGACTCGCCAAGGAAAGATTCGTCCCAATATTACAGTAGCTGAGAATTGAGAGCGTACAATGGGGTAAATCGGCCCGGTTGGCTCGATTTAGGGTAAAGAATAAGATAGCCCTACCCCTGTTTATAAAAACTCAAACCAACTTTAATTATAATCCTTAAAACTCTAATTCAAACTTTAATCAACCCTATTCTAATTGACAAGTGTGGTTAAAAAATTAAGTTAATATTGTCAATTTTTAAAATTTTTTATTTTAAATTTATTTTAAATAAATATTTTATAATAACTAAAATATAATTTTTAATTTCAATAGTATTAAAATATTATTTCTACAAGAATTTTTCTTGTTTTAATATAAAAATGCTTGTTTATATCACCTATGTTAGTAAATAAAAAAATTATAATTAAATTACTAAGATTCATAATCTGAAAATAAAAAAATAAGAACTTATACTTTGCTAAAACTCCTTATTTCAACCATTAAACTGACCACAATTACAAAAATATGCTGGCACTTAGTAGAGAATAACCAAATACATTAAAGAAAATTTTAAAAAAGAAAAAAAATGAGTAATATTTTTATTTTAATGATTACAATTGATTTTTAAATTTTATTTTAAATTTTAGTTATATAATATAGTATAACCTATATGCATATGGCATGAATATAGCATAGGGAAGAAATGAAGAGTTAAAAGCTATAATATAGAGAAATATATAAAGGAAAACAAATACACGCGCGCATGCGCACACACACATATATGTATGTATGTATGTATGTATATATATATATATATATGTATATTTAGGTCATCCCTAAACGGAATATTGATGTGACTCTCGAGAAAATCGCGCATTGAATCTTGCAAGACTAGAATAAAGATCTGAGGACCCCGGGAGTGTTCCTATTGTGAACACTCTAATACTTAAGTCAGTAAATGAGACTCTTTTAGAAATGATGGGATAGTAGCAAGAGCTTCTTCAAAGTACATACCTGGATGTATTTATAGTTGAGCATGAGTGCGTAGCCAAAATGCGTATATAGCTTGTACGTAAGTGGGATGAGGATTATTGTCTAGAAGAAGATTCCAGAAGAATACGCATCCTGAATCTTGGTCTTATGAGACTATGTAATAGCTAAAAAAGGTATCCTATTAGAGTTGAGATTTGATATGACGCAATGCCAATTGAATAATTGGATATTTGTATTAGAGTTTACTAATAATGTATATATATGGGAAATGATCAAGTATAACTGCCTACACTGAAATATTCAGTGTAGCTAGCCTTTTCACTGTACGATGTGGCGGGCGTCATCTAGGTCCTTTGTAGGCACTGCAAGTGAGGGAGAGAGGGAGAATACACTGTTTGACTCTGTCTCCCAGAAACACAAAACTCGCAGTACGGAGGGAGTATGACGTGATTGCTTTCAATCTTCCATCAGTAAAGATTTAAAAAATTCCAGCTTGAAAAAATTCAAAACTCAAACCTCTTTGTCGTCTTCCCACCTCATTAAATATTTCACACCAGTGAGGAATTTATAAATTGTATATTAAAAATTTATATTTTTAGTATAAATTTCATTAATTATTTTGATTAAAGTGTAAACCTTTTTTATTTTTATTAAAAATTTCATAATTTTTTGAGGCATAAAATGATTAAACATCAATAATCAAATTCATAAACTTTATAATAATTTTTTATTCTAAATTTTATTAATTTATTTTTAGTGTAAATTTTACTAATTTTATTAAATTTTTTTAGTATAAATTTCATTAATTGAACTCTATATGACTTTTTTTAGCCTAAATATCATTAGTTTTTTTAGTGTAAATTTATTAATTTTATTAAAATAATTTAGTATAAATTTCATTAATTTAAACTTTATATGACTTTTTTAGCCTAAATATCATTAATTTATTTTTAGTATAAATTTTACTAATTTTATTAAAAAATTTAGTGTAAATTTCATTATTTAAACTTTATATGATTTTTTTAGCCTAAATATTATTAATTTATTTTTAGTGTAAATTTTACTAATTTCATTAAAAAAATTTAGTATAAATTTTATTAATCGAAACTTTATGTTAAATTTTTTTAGTCTAAATGTCATTAATTTATTTTTAGTATAAATTTCATTTATTGAAACTTTATATTAAATTTTTTAGTCTAAATGTCATTAATTTATTTTTAGTGTAAATTTTATTAAAAGCTTTTTATGTAAATTTTGTTAATTTAAACTTTATATCACTTTTTTTAGCCTAAATATCATTAATTTATTTTTAGTATAAATTTTAATAACTTCGTTAAAGGTTTTTTTTTTAGTTTAAATTTCATTAATTGAAACTTTACATTAAATTTTTTTAGTCTAAATGTCATTAATTTATTTTTAGTATAAATTTCATTAAAAGTTTTTTAAGTGTAAATTTCATTAATTTAAACTTTATATTAAATTTTAACTTTAGATATGGATTAAAATTTAAAATCCAACACTAGAACATCTAACTGCTTGTTGTTTTCATTCATGTCTTAAATTATGTCCCATGTCTAAAAACTAAAATTTCATATCTCACTGTGAACTCTATGTCCCAAATGCAGTAAAACAATCCATAATCTAATCCATGTCTCAAACTATACCCCGTGTCCGAAAATTCAGATTCCATGTTCCACTATAAACTCTATATTCCAAATGCAGTAAAACTCTTACATAATCCATGTTCCAAACAAAGACCTTTTATGTCCAAAAATCCAGATTCCATATCCCACTATCAACTTTATGTCCGAAACACAGTAAAAACCCTAATGTAAATAGTAAAATAGAAGTCAATTCTTCATTTTAGATACAACAACTTCCTCTCTCTTCCCCATTTCCCAAGTCCCAAATCTCAGCAACTTTTCCATCTTCATTTTAGATATAGCGTTTTCCCGTAACATTTAAATATTCCTCTGTCGCACCTCCTATCTTCTCTATTTTTTCTATTTTCACTATATTTCTTGCTTGACAATTTCCTAAATCCTCCCTTATTCATCCCAAAATCATGGCTAAAATGGCTAAATCAAGCATAGTAGCAGCATCAGCATCTACAAAGTCTTCCAGAAGAAGAGCAAGAAAGGGAAAAGAAGTAGAAGCTTCTCCATCACCACGAAGAAGGCTAGACGAGTACTCTCTATTAGAGGTATTTTTTCTAAATAATCACGAACCCTACAATAGATTTGTGAATGTCTATGAAAAAAAGAAAGTAGTTAAGGGAAAGAGTCTTCATTTCGACCGACTCGGTGAAAATGACTTGGGTTTGGACATTTGTAAATGGATTAAAATCCAAGGGTAGATTGAGTTTATAAGTTGCAGGGAGAAATGTTATACAAGAATGGTAAAAATATTATTCTGCAACTAAGATTCAAAGACGAAGAAATCGTGGATAGAAAATAGGGTAATAGATTTATCTCTTGAGAATATAAGGGAGTATCTGAATCTCCCTATAGCTGAAAAAGAGGAAAATGATTGGCTTACCTCAAGAAAACAATTATTTTTAGAGGTGGCTGAAACAGAGGTTGACGAAAAAGTAAAGATGTCACATCCCAGCTATTTGGACAAGAATATAAGAATAGCCAACATTTTGCTCATCAACAACATCTCTCCAAAAATAGGAGGTAGGGATAACATTTTTGAGAAAGATTGCAGAATGTTGTGGGCAGTAAAGGATGGGAAGAAAATAAACCTGGTAAAGACAATCTTAGATCATTTGTTTCAGATCAAAAGCAATAACAGATATCATCTTCCTTATGACATGATCGTGAAAAAATTCCTAAGAATAGCAGATTTGACTTCTAAAGATGGAAAAGAATTTAAAAATTCTAATTTGATGACTGAGATGAATTTAAGAAAAATTAGTCCTAAAAGGACTAAGCCATCTAAGAGAACAAGATTTGAGGGTAGAACAACCCAAATAAGAGAAGCGGAATTTGCTGCTTCAAGTGTGGAAATAAAGAAAGAAGTTCCCATTAATAGAGTAGAGGAAATGATAGCTGATTTGAGTGAAGAAGAGTTGGTTGCTGAAATAAGGGAAGAAGTTCCCACTTCAATTGCAGCAATAACAACACATGCATGAACTGTAGAAACAACAATAGGAACAACAGCAACAGCAATAGCTTCTCCACATACAAAAGTAGCACCTTATCTAAGCAAGCCTTTATCCTCCACTCATAGCAGTGTTAAGAATAGGTTGAGAAAGATTGAAGTTGATATTGATGCACTAAACATCAAGAACGATTTAATGAAGGAGCAGATGGATTCAGTGTGTCAAAAGTTGGATACTTTGATCTATTTGGTTGAGTCCATCAAACGGCAATCGAAGCCTGTTCAACCCTCTTCTTCATCATCACCTTTCCATGATCTTAGACCTTCTTCATCTCTGAGATCCCCTCAGCCCCATCATTCTGATCACTTTCATTAATCTCCATCTCATCATGGTGATCAATTCCATCATTCTCCATCTCATCATTCCTTACCCTCTTCTCCTATTCATGAGCATAAACCTACTTCACCCATTAGGTTTATCCCACGAATACTCCCTCCTCTCCAAGTGTTGAAATTCTTCCATCTCCACAGTCCTCTCCTCAACCCACATTCCACACTTCTCCACCTGCAACTTTTCCAATTGCTGCAGTTCTTCTATCTCCACGTTCCCCTCCTTAGCCTAGACCGACTTCATCTCTACATTATGACTCAGAATCCTCTCTCTCTGGGTCAACTATACCACTTGCAAACATTTTAACATGAATAAAGTCTACTTTGAATAAATCTTATCTCTCCTTTCTACAAGTGTTGTAGCGTGAATTGGAAATGGCAAAGCAAATTTTACAGCTTCTAGTTCGGGCAGCACAAGTAGGGAACAAAAAGACATCCTCAGCCAACAGAGGCAGCAATCCCTGCTCATCTTTCCTAAGTCCAGCATGATCCAAAA
>JAYJMB010047596.1:0-30278 GCA_036873735.1 Pouteria campechiana
ATATTTAGGAATCAAATAGGTGCAAAAGATGAAGTATTAGGAGAATAAAATATGACATTTTGCATTCTCATCATGAGTTTGAATCACTTAGCCAAAAATTTACTCAAAAGAAAAGACACTTTGACACAACAGTCAAAGTAAATTCCATCTTGGCAGAAAGAAATTTATCTCTCCAAAAGGAGTTTGGAGATTAGAAGAAATAGATGGAAATATTAAATAATATGATGAGTAAATTCTTTAATCTAGGAGAATTTGTACCCAAATTTATGAGAATGTCTAGTCAAAGTAGCAAAAAAGGGACTTGTTGTGAACTGTCAGATAAAGAAAATTTACAAAAATTTCCTTGATGGTCCAAGGGAGTGAACCTCACAGAAGAAAGAGACAACTATCTAAACATTAGAAGACTCAAGAATTATACCTGGATAAAGAAACTAATGGAATATATTGCATCTATTAGAGTCCCAAATATTTGTTATTTCTGTAACAAATCTGAACATAAAGTGTATGATTGTTATGCTAAAATATTACAAGCAAAAGGTGCTAAGATGATAGAAAATGCAAGGAATGAGCACACATTTATATCACATACAATTCCACTCACATCAATGGACCAAACAATTGGGCACCAAAAGGTAAGAAGAAAACTTGCTTTGAATGTAGGCAAGTCTCAAAGTTATGTCAGGAATGCATAGTTCATGGATAGTAGTTGTTTGAGACATATGACTAGGAACAAAAAGATGTTCATAGAATCGAAGCCAACAGATGGAGGAACAATAACATTCTACAACAATAATAAAGGTCTTATTAAGGGAATAGGTAAAATTTATGGTTTCTTCAATGCATGCATAGAGGATGTATTATATGTAGAAGGATTCAAACACAATCTACTAAACATTAATCAATTATGTGACAAGGGTCACAAAGTTGTGTTTGAACCACCTGCATATAATGTAATTGGTATAGACAATGATCTATTATTCAGTGGAAAAAAGCATGGAAACATTTATCTAGTACAGCTAAATGATATTGTTCAAAAATTCCTAATTGCAGTGAAGGATGATCCATGGATATGGCACAAGAGGATGGAATACATCAATATGTCAAATATCAAATCTTTGTGGAAAAAGGATCTTGTAATTTGTCTACCAAAATTAAACTATGACAAAAATAAAATATGCAAATCTTGTCAATTATCAAAGTAGACGAAAGCATCCTTCCATCCTAAAAATAAAGTATCTACATCTAGGCCCTAAAACTATAGCATATAGATCTATTTGGACTATCAAACATAGTCACCATTGGAGGGAAAAGATATATATATATATATGTGATAGTGGAAGACTACTCTAGATTTACGTGGGTAATTCTCTTGACTAGCAAAGATGAAACATTTTTAGTGTTTTATACTTTTTCAAAGCTAGTCTAAAATGAGAAACAAATGTTTATTGTATCCATCCATAGTGATCATGGTGGTAAATTTGAGAACAAAAGATTCATTGATTTTTGTAATGAAGTAGGAATTCACCATAGTTTCTCATCCCCCAGAACTCCTCAACAAAAGGGAGTTGTGGAAAGAAAGAATCGATGATTCAGGAAATGACAAGAACCACTCTAAATGAAAGTAAATTATCCAAAAGATTCTGGGGAGAAGCAATTAGTTCCGCTTGCCATGTGCTAAACAGGGTTACCATAAGTGTAATCTTAAAGAAAATCCCATATGAGCTTTGGAAAGGAAGAAAACCAAACCTCTCATATTTCCATCCCTTTGGATGCTTATGCTATATGATGAATAATAGAAAAGATAAGCTTGGAAAATTTGATCCAAAGAGTAATGAAACTATCTTTCTTCCTTACTCTGCCAACTGTAGAGTATTTAGAGTCTACATTAAGAAAACACAGGTTGTAGAAGAATTCATACATGTTAAATTTGATGAAGCAAATATAACCATGAGAAAGGAGTGTGACAATGATGCAGATAAAGCTGCAACAAATATTAAGAAGCTCAAATTGAAAGATCAATAGAATGGCACTAACGATAAAGATGTACAAAGTTTAAAAATTGAAGAAGAGGTCAGAGTAGATAATGTTCCTTACCAAACCTCCTACTGATTTCAAATTTATTAGCGCTCATCCTAGAAAACAAATCATAGGAAATTTATATGACGGTGTCAAAATAAGGTCTATGCAAAATGTTTGTGGTCATTATGCATTTATTTCTATAATAGAGACAACTAACATTGATCAAGCATTAAATGATGAAAATTGAATTATAGCAATACAAGAAGAGCTCAAATAGTTTGAAACAAAGTATGAGAATTAGTTTCAAAATTAGAAAATATTGATGTAATCAGAACTAAATGGGTATTTAGAAACAAACTAGAATGGGTTAGTTGGAAGAAACAAGGCATGATTAGTTGCTAATGAGCACTTCCAAGAAGAAGGAATTGATTTTGAAGAATTATATGCCTCTGTAGCTAAATTAGAAGCCATTAGAATGCTAGTCGCTTTTGCATGCCATCAAGACTTTATGTTATTTCAGATAGATGTAAAGAGTGCATTTCTCAATGGATATTTAAGTGAAGAAGTGCATGTAGAATAACCTCCTAATTTTAAAAATGACGATTAACTCGATCATGTCTACAAGCTCACCAAGGCATTATTTGGTTTAAGACTAGTTCCAAGATCTTGGTATGCAAGGTTGAGCAAATTCTTATGTGATCATAAATTCAAGAGAGGAAAGTTTGACGCTATTGTGTTTATCAACAATATTGATAAAATATCTTAATAGTTCAAGTTTATGTGGATGACATTATATTAGGAGCTACTAATGAAAAACTCTGTCTAGATTTCTCAAATATCATGTAGGCGGAATTTGAAATGAGTATGATAGGAGAATTGAATTACTTCTTTGGATTGCAAATCAAACAAATATACTAGAGAGATTCTTAAAAAGTTTAAAATGGAAGAAGTTAAGGCAGCAAGCACTCCAATGAGCACATCAACAAGGCTGGACAAGGATGAAAAGGTAAACTCATAAATCAAAAATAATATAGAAGTATGATTGAATCTCTTCTTTACCTTACAACGTCCAGACCATATATTCTCTTTAGTGTATGCTTATGTGCTACATTTCAATCTAGTGCTAGAGAATCTCATCTTACTATAGTAAAATGAATCTTTAAGTATCTAGTTGACACACCAAATCTAGGACTTTATTATTCCAAAGGAACTGATTTTGAAATCATTAGATATTCTAATGCAGATTTTGGAAGATATAAAGTTCATAGAAGTACTAGTGAAACCTGTCAATTTCTAGGAAGTAGTTTAGTATCACAGTTCTTTAGAAAGCAAACTAGTGTTGCTCTCTTTATAGTAGAGGCTAAATATATAGCATCTGGAAGTTGTTGTGCTCAATTGTTATGGATGAAATAACAACTTCTCGATTATAGAATAAGATATGGAGACATACCCATTAAATGTGATAACACTAGTGCTATATGCTTGATAAAGAATTTTATTTTACATTCGAGAACTAAGCATGTAGAAATCAGGCACCACTTTATTAGAGATCATGTTGAAAAACATGATATATGTCTGGAATATGTGCCCACAAATGCTCAATTTGCTGATATTTTTACTAAGCCATTGTCATTAAACACCTTTTACAACATTAGAGGAGAATTAGGCATGATAAATATGATGATCTGAGAATAAAACTCTAATGCTTCTATGATTAAAATTGCAAAGTTGAATATGATCTCTCGAAACTAGTTTTTGTCTCAGATGAAGTAAGTTATTCGCATCAAGTGCTCTATTTGTAGTTCATTTGAAGATTGATTCCTAAGGTTGAGTACACCTCTTTTTCTTGCTAGAATTAACTTATAGCTATATTTGTCATATCCAATTCAATTTTTAGCATAAATTATTCTTTCTTTTCAAAAAGATGATATCAACTACCTCGTATAGCCCCCGTAATCAATCTATTTAACCCCTGAATCACAATCCTTTTCTACACCACCAATATGAAACTCTTTAGAGAAGAAAATTTTAGAATTAATCTTAAAGAGAATACAAGCACTTGGTGGAGACTAAAGAATCAACCATTGCTTCTTTAGTCATTTTCCTAGAGGCATGATAATGCTTCTGTGTTCACAACTCTTCCATCCATTCTCTTAGAAGCATTTCTCTTCAAAATCTGGCTTTATGAAGACCATTCATCAATCTCATCACTACTAGATAGCTCTGGTTCAATATTACCATTATTTTGGGCATTTGAAGAGGAGAGAAATGTAGCAAACAAGCATATTACATCCCTTTCTAACCCGTCACCTTCCCATCCACCATCCAAAACTTTGGTTTCTCACACTTGAAGAAACTACTCAAAGTTTTGGATGCGCATCCCCCCACCTTGTGGACACCCTGTTCGGATCCATAACAATCTCTCTCTCTCTCCATCTCTACAAACTTAGAATATTTGTATCTAGGCCAACCTGCTTTGTATTGTTGCTTGTTCTGAAATAAATAAAATACTATTCTTATTTGTTTTTCTTTTCATGTTTGGCCTATACTTACTAGGAGTAGATGTTTTCTTTTTTCTTCTGACAAAAAGGGGGAGAAAGAATATGCAAATTATCTCAAAAATCAAAAAGGGAATATAAATAAAAGTAAAAATAAAGGAAATATAAACGTGCATAATCTTTAAACTAATCAGAGGGAGCATGCATTATAAATAATCAGGGGGAGAATGTATAAAACAAGATGGCAACTTTTGGAATGATTAAACCTTATAAACAGTTTTTATCTAGATATATTTAGGGAGAGACTATCTTTTATGAGATAATTTTTTAATCAAGTTTTGTCATCATCCAAAAGGGGAGAATGTTGACAGAAATGCATGGTTTCAATGACAAACAAAACTTGATTAAAGATTATGTTTTAATAGTATTATCAAGATTTTAGCATGCAGAATCAAGTTGCAAGTCTTAAAGAAAAATGGGCATAAAAAACATATTCTATGGTGACAAGTCTTGAGCAAGTAAAGAAACAAAAGATGAAGTGTCGTAACAGACAAAGCACGAATGAAAAGGACTCGGGTATTTCCATTCATCTGTCAAAGTGGAAGATTATATCTGATGGATGCAAGACAGTATGCATACAATAGACTTTGCCTATCATAAGCAAGCCACAATTAAGCCAATGGTCATCTGATGAGAATAGACAAAGGCAGAAGAAGTGAAGATTTTCCATTAGAACAAAAAAGAAACTTCGTATGCCATCAACAGATCAAGTGGAGAAGTAAGGATCATATGGCAAAGCAATGATTTAGTCTATCATACGCAAGCCAATGATCATTTGATGTTAATAGACAAAGATAAAGAAGCAAAGACCATCTAGCAAAGTTAAGAATTCATCAGTGATAGTCTGCTATCAATAGACAAAGCAGAGAAATATTCTATTAGGCGAAGGCATGAAGAAAACCCATCTACGCTCCAACACTTTGTTTGTTATTTGCAATAGACAACTCAACAAACAAAGCGTTGAAGAAATAAAGACATCCGTGCTTCTATAGTTCAATAAATGAACCATAAGGCAAAGCACATGAACAGATGATTCATTTGGTAGCAATGAAAAGAATGGTTCTTCTACTACTTATGAAAGACAACAATAAAGAAACTTTGGCTTATGAACAACTAGATAGATACTTTGTCTATCATAAGTAAAAGATGAGCAATGGTTAGGATGAATTGTTGATCTTCACTTAGCATTAATAATACTTTTTTTATATTCATGAAAAACTCAGCCATTGTAGCTATACCTCGATTAGAGCTTATTAAAAAACTAGAAATCATCTTCTCCAAGGATGGTGCTATAGGCATTCTAACATATGAGGACTAAGCAGAAGTCAGAGAATTCAAAATATGCCAATCAGAATGACTTATGTCATTAATGGAGCTCACATAACTCCAATGATTAGAATTCAAAACAGCTATAAATGGAGCATCGTTAGAAGTAGGAAAAGGCAATGAGGCATTGGGAAAATCAGTCAAATATTCTTAAAAGTATTTAGTGATCTGAGCTAAACCTTTTGCAATTCTTCAAGAGTCAAAAGCCTTGCATTCAAAACTTCCTCAACTCTCTTTGAAGGCTCTCAACTACCTTTAGGAAGATCATTTACTTTTGCATTCAACTTTCAAAAACCTTCAACTATGCTTATTGAGAAATTTTTGTGCTTAAACTTCTGATATTCATCTCTTGTAAAGTTTCTTGATCTAGAGGTTGGGACACGATTCAAAAAGAGTTGTGATTGTCTGAGCGCAAGCAAGAGCTATTTGTTTACACCCCATAGAGCTGAATTCTAGAAGAGTGCTGGGGGCACTGTGAATACACCCTCTAGAGATAAAATCTAGAAGAGTGTTAGAAGCACTGTTTATGCCCCCTAGAGCTGAATTCTAGAAGAGTGATGGGTATATTGTTGTATTTCTATTATTAGGATTAGTGGAAGCCATCACACTAATAGAATAGTATTCTTGGAAAAGTGGAGTAGAGTTTTTACTTAAATGACTATAAAAATCATTGTGTTCATTTACTTACTTGCTTATTTGTTGATTGAGTGATTGTTTGTTAGAGGGACAATTAATCCTAAATGGGTTGAGAAATAATTTTTGAAGTACCCAACACACCCTCCCCTCTTAGGTTTTAGCCTAACCTTTGGGACCAATGGATTGAAGGTGGAAGAAGCAAGGGGATTGAGCTTGAAACTTTTCACTGATCTTTGCATCCTTAGGCTAAGAGCTTTAAACTTCAAATATCATTTAAGAGCTTCATTTTTCAGCATCCATTGAAGGCCTACTTCTTCCATTTATCCAAGAAGGATCTTGTGTGCTACAAAGAGTTACTCAAATACCAAGTCCTCCTAAAGATTATCAAGGAGCTTGAGGGTTCTAAGTGACAAAGAAGAATCAACCAATAAGAAACCCATTCACGTTCTCCAAGTGCTGCTTAGATCAAAGAGCTTCAACATCACATCAACACTACATCAAGGGAGTTTGAAATCACTATAATGTGCTTATTGTGTTATCATTTATATTTATGCTTTAACTATGTGTACTTATTATTGAACCAAATGGTGCATATGGAAAATAATCAAGTTTTGATGATGAGCAACAACATATGAGTGGACATTTGTGATACTGATAATTGTATTCACAAGCATTACAGAAACAAATATAAATATAGAGGGAAATAATTCAAATATAGTGGATAGCATATACAAAGAATACATCAGCAAACAAAATCCATTGATGGTTAGAAGTCAAAAATGTTTAAAAAGAATGACACCAAAACTTTGCAAAGAAGCCAGAAAGAGTATTTGTAGCTATGATGTTTAAGCCTCAATAATTGATGAGATAAATCTTTTATAGATAAAGTCAATACTTGAGAGCATCTGTCTAAGAAAGATTTAGACAAATTGTTTTACAGACAAGTCAAATAAACTGCTTATGACCAACACTTATCCGCAACACAAAGACAAATTTAGTTAGCAGAAGCAAAAATAAAATGGAGTTGAAATCAAATAAATGAAAGCTAAAATAAAGTCAAATTATCCAAGCATTTGTCTCTCATATGAAGTCTATCTAAAACTGAAGAAGAACAAGGAATCTATCTGCAATCTTCTATAGAAGACATAGAAGACAAAGTAGAAGCGGCATAGTAGCTACAAAAGAACAACTTTGTTTGTTGTCTTCATCTGTAAGTTCGTCTAACATTTACAAAAGACATACCATCAGAAGACCACTAAAGAAACAAGTCATCTATGCCTTAACAATTCATCCGTTACTTCTAACAGACAACCAATCATATGAATGATGAAAAAGAGGATTCATCTATATGTCATAACTTCATTTGTTACTTACAGCAATAAACCAATAGACAAAGCTACCTCGACTGGTGAAAGAAAACTTCATCTAGTGAAATAAATTTCAACTGCTATGAAGAAGCTTTCGTTCACGCCAACAAGAGTCATTTGCTACCTACAACCGATCAAAGCTACTTCCTTTGATGAAAGGAAACTTCATCTACTAAAAGAACTTTGTCTAATGAGAAGTAAAGAGAAGAACTTCATTTGTGCTTTTATACTTTGTCTATCACTTATAACAGATAATCTAGAAAACAAAGTAAAATGTTGCAATGGTTTCTGAAAAAATTACCAAGATAAAATTGTATATCATGTGGATCTAATCATAGCCAGTTTGTCTATTACTTAAAAGAGACAATCTAGGACTTAATCAGACAAAGTCCTCAGACAAACATTAGTTGAATCTCTATAGCATATCATGATGAGTAGAAGTTACTTGTACCAAATATTGCTGACTGCACTCTCCGGTCAAACTTTCATTTGAAGCGGACTTTATTAAACAAATCAGATAAATAAAGCTTAGCTAAAGAAAGAAAAAAATTCAAAGGAAAACAATCTTTACTCAGAAAAGTCTTTATCCAGTGTTTGCTAAAAACTGAAAAGGCATTTTCTTCAAGGATCGTGCTATGCGCTTTCCAACTACAAATGAGTTTATCAAGAAAACAACTTTCCAATAAGAGAAAATTCAGAATGGTCTTCAACATTCAAAGAAAGACAACTACCTCTAGCAGGCAAAAAATTTTGAAATAATATAAAGGTAATGTAATGTCAACGAAGAAGGTTGAGGAAGCTAAGAGAAAAATAAGAACAAAGCTTAAAAGTGTAACATTTCTCATACATCTGGAGTGATATATAATGAGTTTCAATGAGATATCATTTTATATGTACTCAAACTATGTATAAATTTGCCTAGTAAAGAAGGCAATGTAATGTACAAAATGAGTGCTGTTAATCAGCTATATGAGTTGATGGTGAGCTTAAGAAAACCACTTTGTATGAGTTGATGGTGAGCTCAAGAAAACCACTTTGTATGAGTTGTTGGTGAGCTTTGAAAAACCAACAAGTGTTCTGGTAATCTTAGAAATTGATGAGTTTCTTGGTGAGCTAGTAAAAACCAGAAGAGTGCCAAGAGCACTATGTTTTGCCCCTTGCAGCTAGAATCCAAAAAAGTGCTGGGA
Organism: Pouteria campechiana; assembly: GCA_036873735.1. Lineage (NCBI taxonomy): Eukaryota > Viridiplantae > Streptophyta > Magnoliopsida > Ericales > Sapotaceae > Pouteria > Pouteria campechiana. The sequence goes on from JAYJMB010047596.1 coordinate 9,094, forward strand.
ATATTTTTTACACCCCTAGAGCTAGAATCTAGAAGAAGTGCTAGGATTACTTTTGTATTTCTATTATATAAGGTATAGTGGAACCCAAGGCATAATGAGTATGTGTCTTGGAAGAGTGGATGTAGGGACGGGGTTCCCGAGCCACTATAAAAATTATTGTGTATTTTGTCTGCTTGATTATTTTACTTTGCACATAGTTGTTTTATCATCACATTTCACACATCACTACACACACAATTACTTATTTGAAATAATTATAGCTAACAAAAGTTGAACTCAAAAGTGAAGCAGCCACTATGACCAAACAAACAGATATAGAAATTGCATACATGTTGTATGATAACTTCTGCTTTGCTCATTATTTTTTATTTGGCCATAATTTTTATATACTCAATTCACCCCTCCTCCCTTGAGCTATCTATTACATGGGACCAACACTCATTAGCCTAGATAAAGGCATATCATTGTACATAAAATACTTGTAAAGGTAGAGTTTCTAATTAGCTCATGAAACTATAGTTATGCCCTTAGAGCTAAAATTTAAAAGAGTGTTGGGAGCACTATGTTTATGCCCCGTAGAGCTAAAATTTAGAAGAGTGCTAGGGGTACTACTTGTATTTCTACTAGTAAATATAGTGGAACCTAAGACACAATGAGAGTGTGCTCTTGGAAGAGTGGATGTAGAGACGGGGTTCCTAAACCACTATAAAAATCTTGTTGTTTGTGTGTTTGATAGCTTTACCTTTTGTGCACTTTATTGCTTGATTATTCATCTCATATTGTATAGCACATAAGTATGAAAAAAAGAAAAATTGATTTCATAGAGGTTAAGCAATAATTTTTGTAAACCCAATTTACTACTCTCCTCTTGGATCAAGCTACCTTATGGGAACCAACAAGTTGTATTAGAGCGAGCTAGATAAATAATTATAGAGATTCGCATGGCTAAACCAATAATTTCATCCTATGTGTTCTTAAAAGGAATTTTCACTTCCAACTTCCATGCTTTAATGATATAAGCACTAATCAGTGGTAGAAGAGAATGGGAAAAAAATCTTATAGCCAATGCTCTTTAGTTTTGGAAAATCATTTTTGTGAGCATAAGAGAGGATGAAATGAGAGTAGTGCAAAGAGAACATCAAAGCTATGAATGCATTGCTACATGCTTTCTGCCCCACCATTTGTAATTTTGTCATAACCTATAAAAGTGTGAGAGAAATATTGGACAGGTTATAGACAATTTCTGAAGAGACAAATAGATTTGCACTTAAAGTTTACTAATCTCTCTATTGAGCTTGATTTGATTGCAAGAAGTAAGGTTGAAGAAAAAAAGAATTACTTGGCCTCTTCAAGAGACAAATGGCTCCTTGACACTGCACAAAGAAGAAAGTATTACTAGGAGTCAGAGGCCAAGGTAAGTACAAGTATGATAATTCAAACTCAAAATTTCTTATGCTTTTTGTACTTACTACACTTATTTATTAGCCCTTAATAAAGTTTTATTTTTTTATAAATAAAATCTTAAAGTCTTCATTATGCGAAACTAAAAACTTTCAACATATGATACAAAGCTAAAACACAAAAGAAAATCCTTATAAAACTTTAGAAATGAAGAAGCCATACACATTTAGATGTCCAACAATTCCTTTTGGATAAGCATGTCAAAGAAGTAAATGAATTACAACTTTAAAAATAGTGAGTGATCATGAGCTAATGATAATGCCCAAATAATAAGAAATTATCAAAATCTTTAAAAGAAATCAATTTTTTTTATACTAAATTAGATTAAACCAGAGTGTCTTGCATTACCTAACAAGTATGATGGAATTTGTTTCTATGTTTGATAAACTTAATCCTATAATGATTAAAACTAACAAAATCTAAATGATATAATACAAAAACTTGAATGCAAGAAAACCCTCATACAAATAACCCAAATAATAAATGATTTATTTAAAATAATAAAGTTTATATCATCTTGCTAAGTAATCTAATCTTTATGCCTACTACCCCTTGCTAAAATAGAAAACTGTACCAATTGAATTGATACATAAAGTTTATATCTATTTGATTGTGCTAATGATGAAGAAGTGCAAGAATTTTTTGAAAATTTTGTAGTTCAGATGGCATGAGAAAAAGATCTCAAACATATCGAAGAGGTCTCTGCAAGGTACAAGAGTACTATGGCTTCATCTAAAATTTCAAACAGTCCAAAGGAAAGAAAAGGCAAAAGTAGGCCTAAGACAAAGTCAAATTCAAAAACTGCAAGTAGACACTTTGTCTAAAACTAACTTTAGGCAAACTCGAAGACAAAGTAGACACTTTGTCTTTTAAACTAAAGTTCAACTCAGACAAATGTAGAGCAACAAAGAGCTCATCTGACTAAGTAAGCTACAGTTGAATAGCTTACTTTGTCTAGTTATATGAGAAGCCATCGTCGTCTGCACCTCTATAATTTGTCTGTGTAATGCCCTGCCTATTCGGGATCATTACTCCATTTGACACCATAAATCTACTATAATTACACAAATTTCCCCACTTCTAGGTTGGGGTTGCTAAAGCCTCTTTCTGCAACGTCCAACTAGGGCTTATATGTCTCATTATTTTCCCTATAATTTTTCTATTTTTAAGGGAATACTGCACTTGAAATTCAGCAGAATCTCCCTTGAAATATGTAGGTTAAAACCTTTACATACAATGATTGTATAAATAGTAATTTAAATGATTACACATCAAATCATAATAAAAAGAAGGCTAACATAAATCACAAACTAATCACACCCACACTTTTTGTCCCAAGGTCAAAACAAATCCTGATGGAAACCCAATTTAGGGGAATTCTATCACAATCTATAAATGAGTTACTATGACATGCCATACTATTTCATTTAAGATCATTTAATTATAATCACATAAACACATAATGAATTTACAATTACACACATACATAATGGGATTCCAATCCCAATACCTCATACCACAATAATGTCTTCAACTCCTGGCTCAACAGTTCTAACCCACAATTGAAATTCTTTACTTGACCTGTCAGCTAAAAATTTATATAAGAAGGCATGAGCCAAGATAACTCAGTAAGTAGGCATAAATAATAGAAAATAATTAATCAATATAACATGTTCTAACCTAGGACATGCATAAACAATAATATATTCCTATGTTCATTCATCATCATAAATATAACACATTATCATCTCTTCCTGAGATGAACAACACAAAATAATAATATCATGAGGCTCAAATTCTCATTCTTTCCATACACACCCTACATCTTTCAGGCATATAATAATAGAAGTCAGATATTGTGCCATGTAGGCACCACATATCTGTTGAACCAAACAGTGCATGTGGCAATCAGTCAAGTTTTGATAATGATCAACAACATATGAGTGAACATGCATGGTACTAATAATTGTGTTCCTAAGCATTGTAGAATAGGTCTAAACATATAGGGAAGCAATTTGAATGACTACATACATAGCGAATGCATCAGGAAGTACAAGCCACTAACCAAAAGAAGATAAGAATGATAAAAAAGAATGACATTGAAACTTTGAAAAGAAGCCATCAAGTAAATCTATAGTCATGGAGGTCAAGCCTCAATGAGTGATCAAGAAAATTATCTACAGATAAATTTAGTGTCAGATAGCATCCTCCTCAAGAAGATTCAGATAAATCATTCTACAGACAAGATAAAAAAGTGATTATAATCGACACTTGTTCGCAATTAAAAGATGAATTCACTTTGCAGAAGAAGAGATAAAATGAAGCAAAATTAGACAAATGAAAAACCCACAATGGAGACAAAATTACTCAAGCATTTGTCTATAAAGCTCATCTAAAAATTAAAGAGGCCAAGGAACCTATTTACAATCTATGAAAATATAGAAGATGAAGAAGAAGTGACAGAATAACTAAAGAAGAAAACTTTGCCTACTGTCTGCAGTTACAAGAGTTGTCTACCATTAGCAACAAACAAATCTATTAAACAACCTTTAAAGAAGTAAGTTGTCCATGCCTTAATGAGTTATTTATTACTTAATAGACAACCATCATATAACTGACTAGAACGAGAATTTGTCTGCTTGCCATAACTTCGCCTGTTACTTACAACAGACAAACCAACAGACGAACTATTTGAAATACTTTGTCTATGGGCTGAAACTTCATCTACTAATCTAATAGACCAATAATAGAAAAAGTATATTTTGTCGATCAAGGAGGATACTTTGTCTATCAAGAAGAATTATTTACCATTTACCATAAACAAAGGTACTTTGGCTGAGAAAAAGAAAAATTGTTCTGGTAAAGGATACTTTGTCTCTTGAGAAGATGCTTTGTCCATGCTACAAAGATCATTTGCCACTTATAACAAACAAAGAAATAGACAAAGCCACCTCACCTAATGAAGGAAAATTTGTCTGTCAAACGAACATCATCTAATGAACAAGGAAGAAGAGAAACTTCATCTGCACTTATACAATTTAGCTGTTGCTTATAATAGACAAACCAGAAGATGAAGTAAGCCACTACAATGGTTTCTGACATTGGCAAAGTAGTCTATAATATGGATCTACTTAGAGTTGCCTTCTCTATTACTTATAAAGGACAAGTGACAAAGTTCTTAGATAAATTATGACATATCGTGAAGAGTAGAAGCCGTTTGTGCTAGACATCAGTGACTGTACTCCCCGGTCAAAATCTCATTTGAAGCAAAATTTATAAAGCAGACTGGATAATTCGAGATCAACTGAAGATGGAAAGAAATTCAAAGAAATGCAATCTATATTCTAAAGATTTCAAATTTTAGAGGCTGCGTTCTTTCAGGATTAATGAGTGTCTTTCCATAATAATAAATGAGTTAGTCAACCATGAAAATTCTTCATTTGACGTTTACTAAAAATGAAAAGATACTTTCTTCAAAGTTAGCACTATAGGCATTCTAACTACAAGTGAGTTTCTCAAGAAGATAGCTTTCCAATGAGAGAAATCAGAAAGGTCTTCAACATTAATAAAAAGCCAACTACCTCCAATGGGTAGAAGTTTCTGAAGCAATATAAAGGTAGTGTAGCAAAAATGAAGAAGTTTGAGTAAGCTAAGAGAAAAACAAAAATAGAGCTTAAACAAGAAACATCTCTCTCTTCCTCCTAGATAATAAATTTCCATTGTGCTAATAGACAATGAGCTTAAAACATTCTATCAAAATCATATACCTAGAGCATTGAAATCTAATGAGCTTCAACAAGATATCATTTTAATTTATGAGCTTAATCTTATACAAATTAATTTAAGAAAAGAGGTAATGTAATGTGCAAAAAGAGTGCTAACAAATTAGCTATGTGAGTTTGTGGTGAGCTCATGAAAACCACATTGTATGAGTTGGTAGTGAGCTCAGAAAAACTAACAAGTTTGCCTATGATCTTTGAAATGGATGAGTTTTTTGGTGAAGTAATAAAACCAGAAGAGTGTTGGGGACACGTATTTATGTCCCATGGAGCTGGAATCTAGAAGAAGTGTCAAGGGCACTTGTTCACGCCCCCTAGAGCTTGAATCTAGAAGAGAATCAGGGAAACTAGTGTACTTCCATTATATGGGATATAGTGGAACCTAAGGCACAATGAGTTGGTTGTAAGGATAGAGTTCCCAAACCACTATAAAAATTATGTTGTCTATATGTGTTTCTTTGCTTACTCTATCTTTCATGCACTTCACTATTTTCATTAGTTGCTTGATAAATTGCTTAATATCTTTCATTACTTCATCAGGCATAATGTTATCATTTACATTATCACACACACACACACACACTATACAGTAATGTTATCATTTATAGTATCACGCACACACTACAACCTGTTTGACATAGGAATAACCAAGAGAAGTTGAACTTGGAAAGTAAAGCAATCATACAATCAAACATGGAATTATATATATACTACATCACCACTTCCTCTTGGCTCATCAAGTTTTATTATGCCATAATTTTTATTTACTAAATTCACCCCTCCCCTCTTAAGCTATTCATCTACATGGGACCAACAATATCAACACTATATTTAACAAGCATAAAATATAAAATTGTGCCAGTCAGGCATGCCGTACATCATTATACTTTATCATAGAATGTTCCTCATTCTATTAATATATACATTTATATAGCATGGTATGATACATATTATTTAGTATAACAACCAAGGATACTCTCTATCCCCAAAATCCATTTACATGTTCAAAAGAATCATAGACTAGGATATCTATTATCCCTGCTACACAATACAATCACCTTATATCATAATCACCCATTATTTCAATCTAGGGATACTCTCTATCCCTAGCATTTAGACATCCATCCCTGACATTTAGTAATTACAAAACATCATAAATCTCATTCTTTCAACTAGCAAGGGATATTAACAATCCCTAAAATAAAACATAAATGACCATATTTCAAACGACAGGATATTCTATACCTCCATTCACGCATTCAACAAACAAAGAAGGTAGCCTACTTACCTCAATGAGAATCATCCTATTATCCTTTCAAGCTCAATTTATCATTCACACACTAGGAGATCTTGCACATATAGCATAATCTAAAATTTCATATAGATATATATATGCATTCACATGATCATTTTTCATCAACATAATGAAATACAGTGATCAATTATCAATATTTATCTATAAAGGAGTCTACATATATCTTATTAGGGAGTAGTTATAGTACATTGACCATAACATTTTCATATTAATTCCAAATAAATTATTCCATTCTCCTTACTATATAATTTCAAGGCCTACAGATTTCATGTTGAACACTTTGTCCAATTCAACCTTTGAATTGGGTCATTGGGCCCCACAAGTGATACCTTTCGTAGTTAATCATTTTTCATGAATAATTTTAGTAATTTAGGCATTACTCTCTCATATGAATTCGAAATTAATTCATTTTGTAGAAAACTTCAATTTATACAACTTTCATGTTGACCACATTTGCTAATTCATCTACTAATTGTATTTGTGGGCCCCACAAAGTAATGCCTAATGATTTAGAGACTATTACATTATTTTAGCTATAACTCTCTCATATCAACTTAGAATTTAATAGTTTTTATCTTCTTGGAAAGATAAAATAATTAAATACAACTTTTATTTTAGCCACATATTCAAAATCAAACAATTTATAAGTCAAAATTAGGATGTCATCAGCTTTGGACGCAATTTGCAGGATGGACATGCTAACAGCAACGAATTTCAGGGTGTTTACTTCCTGAATTTTTTTGGACCTGTTAATGTTGGAATATTTTGACACAAATTTTCAAATTTGTCATTCATCATATGGAAAATGACTGCATATTTGTATATTCACAAAATCAATTTATTTGATAAGGTTTTAATCAAGCTCAAAATGGATACTTAATAAGGCATTTTAATCCAATACACGTTCTATTTCATACCTTGCTATCCACCTTAATCATCACATTAATTCCAATCTGTTTGAGATAATTAACTACCATATTAATACCCTAACTAAACCATGATTAATCCCTTATAATTAATCTTAATGTCTGAGCTCAATTCATAAATTTTCCATCCCAATATAGTGTGGATAGCAGTTGTATACTTCATTAAATTTCAATTTCCAGCTACACTATTTCGTACCTGTGATTACTATTCCATATCTAATTTTAATCAAAAATTAATCAAGCATCACTTACCTTAAACATAACCCCTAATCCTCATTAAAATTTCCAGCAAACCCTAGCTTAACCTAGGTTTAATTGCTACCAAAAATTCCAATAATATATACACTAAATAATGTCATACACGTAATCAACAATCTGTTTTAATAATTAACTTACTTTAAACTTGGATTTTGATTGGTGGGTCCCACCTGTAGAGAGAATCTTCAAGAGTAGAGGGTTGCCACTCTTTGAATCCATGGAAAAATCACATCTATAACTTGCAAATCACTTGTATTTATTGATGCTTTCATTTCTTATAGCCAACACTAACTAAAATCAAGCATTTGGGAGATGGGGAATTAGCGAAAAACATGGGAAGGGGTGTTACATGAGAGAAGATGATAGAATTAGGGGCATTGCAACCCTTATATAGATTAGAAAGTATAGTAGTCACTACCCCTTTTGCATTCCATACACGTGCATTCATAATTCAAATTTTTCCACCTCCTTAAATCCTATCTTTCAGCATATATGAGTTATCCTATTCTTATTATATTTACCAAAATTTATTCAACACACTTTAGTTATGTTATCTCCCCATAATTTAATGCAATTTTCTAATTAAAATTGATTTAAATCAAATTTTTTTGAAATTTATCGGCAACTCGGTATTCCACCTTTCTTCATGCATTTTTTTTACTTGTTAATCATTGATTAGTTTGTGTCCTCCTCATCCTTGCATTAGTATGCATATTCCAACCATTATCATAATTTTTTAATAAAATTTAATAATTTTTTATGTACTCATTTGGGGCTCCGCCTTTTTAAAATTATTCTTCTCTCAATTAAAGCACTTATTTAAGATACTTTGAAGTAATCTCAACCTTATCCTCATAATTATATTAATAATTCACTCAATTGCATAAATTTGCCATCCCAAATTTCTCAAAATTTTAATTATACTCTAATATACCCCATTTTGAACTAGCAAAAATTAATAAAATTGAAAATTAATGTACCTAAAATTTTTAGGGCCTTGCAGTCTGTAACTAATCACAAACATGTTAACATAAATGCATGATTTCGATGATAAATAAAACTTGATTAAAGATTATGTACTAATGGTTATTATCAAGATTTTAGTGTGCATAATCAAGTTGCAGGTCTTAAAGAAAAATGTGCATAGAAAACATATTCCATAGTGATAAGGCTTGAGCAAGTAAAGAAGCAAAAGACAAAGTGTCATAATAGACAAAGAAGAATGAAAAGGACTCGATTGTTTCCATTCGTCTGTCAAAGTTGAAGATTATATCTGAGGGGTGCAAGATAGTATACATACAATAGACTTCATCTATCATAAGCAAACCACAATTAAGCCAATGATCTTGTGATAAGAACAGGCAAAGGTAGAATAAGTGAAGATTTTTTAGCAGAACAAAAAACTTCATCTCCTATCAATAGACAAAGTGGAGAAGCAAGGATCGTATGATAAAGCAAAGATTTAGTCTATCATAAGCGAGCCAATGTCTGGCAGAGTAAAGAATTCGCCAGTGATCGTCTGCTGTCAACAAATAAAATGGAGAAATATTTCATTAGATGAAGGAGTGAAGAAAACCCACCTATTCTCCAACTCCCCATCTGTTACTTACAATAGGCAACTAAATAGACAAAGTGTTGAAGAAATAAGACATCCATTCTTCTATAGTTCAACAAAAAAATCACAAGGCAAAGCACCTGAATGAATGATTCGTCTGGCAACAATGGAAAGAATGGTTCATTTGCTACTTATGAAAGACAAAGATGAAGAAACTTTGTCTTATGAATAGCTAAATAGATACTTCATCTATAATAAGTAAAAGATGAGAAACAAGTTAGAAAAAATATTAATCTTCACTAGCATTCATAACACTTTTTCCATATTGATGAAAAAGTTAGCCATTGTAACTATACCTTGACCATAGCTTATTAAGAAACTAGAAAACATCTTCTCCAAGAACAACATCGCAGGCATTCCAACATACGAGAATTAAGTAGAAGTTAGATAATTCAAAATATGCCAATCAGAATGACTTCTATCATTAATGGAGCTCACCTAATTCCAACGATTGGAATTCAAAGCAATTATAAATGGAGCATTGTTGGAAGCAAGAAGAAGTAACGAAGCATTGAGAAAATCATTTAAATCTTCCTTAGAGCATTTATTGATCTAAGCTAAACCTTTGGTAATTCTTCAAGAGTCCAAAGCCTTGCATTTAAACCTTCCTTGGCTATCGTTGAAGGCTCTCAACTACCTTTGGGAAGATCATTTACTTCTGCATTCAACTTTTAGAAACCTTCCCCTATACTTCTTGAGAAATTTTTGTGCTTAAACTTCTAATATTCATCCCTTGTAAAGTTCCTTGAGATGGTGGTTGTGACTAGACTCAAAAAAACTTATGACTATTTGAGTGCAGATAAGAGCTGGTTGTTCATGGCCCCTAGAGCTAAAATCTAGAAGATTGTTGGGAGCACTATTAATACGCCCCCTAGAGCTAAAATCTAGAAGAGTGTTAGGAGCACAGTGAATATGCCCGCTAGAGCTAAAATCTAGAAGAGTGTTGGGAGCACTATTTATGCCCCCTAGAGCTAGAATCTAGAAGAGTACTAAGAGCACTATTTTATTTCTACTATTGAGAATAGGGAACCCAAGATACTAAGAGAATAGTGTTCCTAAAAGAGTGGAGTTGAGTTTTTACTCGAACCACTATAAAAATCATTGTGTTCATTTATTTACTTGATTATTTATTGATAGAGTGATTGATTATTAGAGGGATAATTAATCCTAAAGGGGTCGAGAAATTATTTTTAAAGTACCCAATTCACCCCTTCCCTCTTGGGTTTTAGCCTAACCTTCGAGACCAACAAGAGGTATTAAAGTAGACTACTTACACGCTTGTAGTGATCTAATGACAAACGTATCATCCTCATTATAAATATTCACCAAGAGGCAATCGTCTCCCACACCACCCCTATTTGATGGAACTAACTTCGCTTACTATAAGTTAAGAATGAAGCAATTTATTATAGCTAATGATATAGAATCTTCGAAGGCTGTTAAAGTTGGAATCACTCTTCCTACTACTGAAGTAGATGTGTGGACCTAAGAGGAAGCCACCTTAGTTCAAAATAATGCAAAAGCTATGAACTCCTTATTTTGTGTACTATCCTCATTTGAATTTGATAGAGTATCCTCTTACACTACCACAAAAGAGATCTTGAATAAATTAGTTAAGGGAACTAGAAAAAATATTTTGATTAGAGAATGAGAAAACTTTAGGATGAAAGAAGGAGACAACATTTCTAAAATGTATGCTCATTTTTCTAAGGTTACTAATGCCTTAAAAGGTTTAGAAAAAGAAGTTACAAATTTTGAACAGGTGATGAAGATACTAAGACTGCTACCAGATTCATGGAACTAGAGGATCACAACAATAGAGGAAGCAAAGGACCTAAATACTCTTCTGGTGGACGATCTTATTAGCTCATTGATATCACACGATCTCATCAAGAATAAAAGGAGGAGCCAACAAAGCCAAAGAAAAATATTACTCTAAAAGTGACCAAAGAGAGCAATAATGATCTAGCATCACAATCTGAAGATTTTATGGCCATGTTAGTCAAAAACTTCAAAAAGTTTGCAAGAAGCAGTAGAGACAGTATGTCAAGGAGATAACCTTGACAATAGAAGAAAATAGCTAAAACAAAAAGGGTTCCCCATACATGTTATAGATATAGAGGGATTAGACACATGTCACTTGAGTGTCCCAATGAAGAAAAAATAAATATTAGTGGGATGATAATAAAGATAAGAAACATTTCAAGAAGTCTTCAAGAAACCAAGCTAGAGGAATGCACATGAATGATGAAGACTCATTAGCAACAAGCTCACGTGAGAAGATGAAAATGAAGTTAGACACCTTGCAAGAATATGCTGTATGGCCTAGATGGAGAATAAATCGACAAATTAAATCACCATCAAAGAACAATGCATAATAGAGCTGGAAATAGAGGTAAACTCTTACTAGTCTTATAGTTCTAACTCTCTAAGCTCAAATAGCACTTGTGTCAAACACAAAAAACTTGATGAGTTAAAACAATCATACAACTCTCTCTCTTTAGGGAGTTTGAATCACTTAGCCAAAAATTTACTCAAAAGAAAAGACACTTTAATGCAATTGTCAAAGTAAATTCCATCCTGGTAGAAAGAAATTTATCTCTGCAAAAGGAGGTTGGAGATTTGAAGAAAGAGATGGAAATATTAAATAATATGTTGAGTAAATTCTCCAATCTAGAAGAATCTGTGACCAAATTTATGATAGCGACTAGTCAAACTAGCAAAAAGGAACTTGATTGTGAATAGTCAAATATGAAAATTTATAGAAATTTGCTGGATGGTCTAAGGGAGTGAACCTCACAGAAGAAAGAGAGAACCGTTCAAATGTTAGAAGACTCACGAATTATCCTTGGATAAAGAAACCAGTGGAATATATTGCATCTATTAGAGTCCCAAATATTTGCTATTTCTGCAACAAATTTGGACATAAAGTGTATGATTGCTATGCAAAAAAGATGCAAGCAAAAGGTCTTAAGATGAGATGGAAATGTAATGAATGAGCACGCACTTAAACCACACACAATTCCACTAACATCATTGGACCCAATAATTGAGTACCAAAAAGGTAAGAAGAAAATTTGCTTTGAATGTGGGCAGTCTCAAAGTTACATTTGGAAATGCATGGTTCATGGATAGTCATTGTTCGGGACATCTGATTGGGAATAAGAAGATGTTTAAAGTGTTAAAGCCAATGGATAGAGGAATAGTAGCATTTGGCAACAATGATAAATGTCTTATCAAGGGAATAGGTAAAATTTATGGTTTATTCAATGCATGTCTAAAGGATGTATTATATGTAGAAGAACTCAAGCACAATCTACGAAGCATCAGTCAATTATGTGACAAGGGTCACAAAGTTGTTTGAACCATCTGCATGTAATTTGTCCAGTATAGATAATGATCTACTGTTTACTTGAAAAAGGCATGGAAATATTTATTTAGTACAGCTAGATGATATAGTTGGAAAATGCTTAATTGCAGTCAAGGATGACCCATGGGTATGGCATAAGAGGATGGGACATATCAATATGTCAAATATCAAATCCTTATGGAAAAAGGATCGCATGATTGGTCGACCAAAATTAAACTATGACAAAAATCAAATATGCAAATCCTATCAATTGTCAAAACAGACCAAAGTATCTTTCCTTCCTAAAAATGAAGTATCTACATCCAAACCTCAAGAATTATTGCATATGGATTTATTTAAACCATCTGACATAGTCACCCTTTGAGGAAAAATTTATGTATATGCGATTGTGGATGACTACTCTAGATTTACATGGGTAATTCTGTTGACTAGCAAAGATGAAGCATGTTTAATGCTTTATACTTTTTCACAGCTAGTTCAAAATGAGAAACAAATGTCTATTGTATCCATCCATAGTGATTATGGTGGTGAATTCGAGAATAGAAGATTCAATAATTTTTATTATGAAGCAGGAATTCATCGTAGTTTCTCATCACCCAAAACTCCTCAACAAAATGGAGTTGTGGAAAGAAAGAATTGAAAAATTCAGGAAATGGCAAGAACCATGTTGAATAACGGTAAATTATCCAAAAGGTTCTAAGGAGAACTAGTTAATACTACTTGCCATGTACTGAACAAGTTTATCATAAGAGCAATCTTAAAGAAAACCCTATATGAGCTTTGCAAAGGAAGAAAACCAAACATCTCATATTTTCATCCCTTTGGATGCTTATGCAATGTGTTGAACAATGGAAAAGATAACCTTGGAAAGTTTGATCCAAAGAGTCATAAAGTTATCTTTCTTGGTTATTCTTCCAACAGTATAACATTTAGAGTCTACATTAAGAAAATACAAGTTGTAGAAGACTCCATACATGTTAAATTTGATGAAGCAAATGTAACCCTGAGAAAGAAGTGTGATGATGATGTAGATGAAGCCACAACAAATATGAAGGAGCTCAAATTGAAAGATCAAGAGAATGGCACCCAACGTAAAGACGTACAAAGTTCAGAAAATAAAGAGGAGGTAAGAGTCAGTAATGTTCCTTCCCAAATTCCTACTAATTTGAAATTTATTAGTGCCCATCCTAGAAAATAAATCATGGGAAATGTATATGACAGTGTCAATACAAAAAGATCTATGTGAAATGTTTACGGTCATTATGCATTCATCTCTACAATAGAGCTAACTAACATTCATTAAGCATTAAATGATAAAAATTAGATTATAGCAATGCAAGAAGAGTTGAACCAGTTGAAAGGAACAAAGTATGAGAATTAGTTCCAAAACTAGAAAATGTTGATGTAATTGGAACTAAATGAGTATACAGAAACAAACTAGATGAGAGTGGCTTAATTGTAAGAAACAAGACACGATTAGTTGCTAAGGGGTACTCGTAAGAAGAAGGAATTAATTTTGAACAATCATATGCCTCTGTAGCTAGATTAGAAGCTATTAGAATGCTACTCATTTTTGTACCCTATGAGGACTTTAAGTTCTTTCAAATGGATGTGCAGAGTGCATTTCCAAATGGATATTTAAGTGAAGAAGTGTATGTAGAATAACCTCCTAGTTTTAAAAATGATGATCAACCTAATCATGTCGATGGGCTCACCAAAGCATTATACGATTTAAGACAAGCTCCAAGAGCTTGGTATGAAAGGTTGAGCAAATTTTAAGTGATTATAAATTCAAGAGAGGAAAGGTTGATACTACTTTGTTTTGCTAAAATATTGACAAAGATATCTTGATAGTTCAAGTTTATGTGAATGACATAATATTTGGAGCTACTGATGAAAAACTTTGTCAAGATTTCTCAAAGATCATGCAGGTTGAATTCGAAATGAGTATGATGAGAGAATTGAATTACTTCCTTGGATTACAAATTAAGTGAAGAGATAATGGAAATTATATTTGTCAATCAAAATATACTGAAAAGATGCCTAAGAAGTTCAAAATGGAAAAAGTTAAGGCAACACTCCAAGCACACCCTCAACAAGGCTGGACAAGGATGAAAAACGTAAACTCATAGATCAAAAACAATATAGAAGTATGATTGGATCTCTTCTTTACCTTACTATATCCAAACCAGATATTCTCTTTAGTGTATTCTTATGTACTAGATTTCAATCCAGTCCTAGAGAATCTCATCTTACTGTAGTAAAATAAATCTTTAAGTATCTAGTTAACACACCAAATCTAGGACTTTATTGTCCCAAAGGAGTTGATTTTGAACTCATTGGATATTATGATGTTGATTTTGTATGATATAAAGTTGATAGAAGAAGTACTAGTAGAACATGTCAATTACTAGGAATTAGTTTAGTATCATCGTTCTCTAGAAAATAGACTAGTATTGCTCTTCTACAACAGAGGGTGAATATATAGTAGCTGGAAGTTATTTTGCTCAATTGTTATGGATGAAACAACTTCTCGATTATGGACTAAGGTGTAGAGATATGCCCATTAAATGTGATAACATTAGTACTATATACTTGACAAAGAATCTTATTTTACATTCGAGTACTAAGCATATTGAAATCAGACATCACTTTATTAGCGATCATGTTAAAAAATATAATATATATCTAGAATATGTGCCCATAAATGCTCAACTTGCTGATATTTTTACTAAGTCACTATCATTAGACACCTTCTACAACATTAGAAGAGAATTAGGCATGACAAATGTGATAATCTGAGAATAAAAACTCTAATGCTCCTGTGCTTAAAATTGCAATGTTGAATATGCTCTCTTGATACTAGACTTTGTCTTAGATGAAGTAAGTTATTTGCATCAAGTGCTCTATTTACACTTCATCTGAAGACAAATTCCGAAGGTTAAGTACACCTTATTTTCTTGCTAGAATTAACTTACTACTCTAGTTATCACATCCAATTCCATTTTTAGCATGAACTATTCTCTATTTTCAAAACAATCATATCAACTACCTCATATAACCCCCATAATCATTCTATTTAACCCCTGAATCACAATCCTTTTTTGCACCACCAAAATGAAACTCTCCAGAGAAGAAAATTTTGGAAGCAATCTTAGAGAAAAGACAAGCGTGTGGTGGAGACTAAAGAATCAACTGTTGCTTCTTCAGTTATTTTCTTGGAGGGATGATAATGCTTTTATGTTCACCACTCTTCCATCCATTCTCTCAGAAGCATTTCTCTTCAAAATTTGGCTTTGCAGAGACCACTCATCAATTCCATCACTGCCAGATAGCCCTAGTCCACATATTACCATCATCTTGGGCATTTGAGGAGGAGGGAATGGAACAAATAAGTATATTACATCCATATCTAACCCCTCATCTTCCTATCCACCATCCAAAACTTTAGGTTCTCACACTTGAAGAAATCACTCAAAGTTTTGTATACACATCCCCCCATCTTAAGGACACCCTCTTAGAGTCCACAACAATCTCTTCCTCTCCATCTCCCCAAACTTAGAATGTTTGTATCTAGGTCAACCTACTCTGTATTATCATTTATACTGAAATGAAATGAAATCATTTTATTATTCTCTGGCTACTTCTCTTTGTATGTGTATTTACTAGGAGGGGATACTTCCTTTTGCTTATGATAAAATGAGGGAGAAAGAATATGCAAATTAAACATGATAAATAGTTTTGATCTGCATACATTCAGGGCAAGATTATTTTTTATGAAGTAATTTTTAATCAAGTTTTGTCATCATCAAAAAGGGAGAGAATGTTGACATCAATGCATGGTTTTGTTGATAAACAAAACTTGATTAAATATTATGTAATAATGGTTGTTATCAAGATTTTATCATGCAAAATCAAGTTGCAAGTCTTAAAGAAAAATGAGCACAAAAAATATATTCAATGGAAACAAGTCTTGAGCAAGTAAAGCAGCAAAATACAAAGTGTCATAACAGACAATGCATAAACGAAAAGGGCTCAGTTGTTTCCATTCATCTATCAAAGTGAAAGATTACATTTGAAGGATGTAAGAAGTATGCATACAATAGACTTCGTCTATCATCTACAAGCCATAGTTTAGCCAATGGTCGTCTAATGAGAATAGGCAAAGGTGGAATAAGTAAAGATTTTCTAGTAGAATAAAAATCTTTGTCTGCCATCAATAGACAATGTGGAGAGGCAAGAATCGTATGGCAAAGCAAAGATTTTTCTATCATACATGAGCCAATGATCATCTGCTATTAATAGACCAAGCGAAAGAAGTAAGGACCATCTGGTAGAGAGTAAAGAATTCATTAGTGATCATCTGCTCTTAACAGACAAAGCGAACAAATATTACATTAGATGAAGGTGTGAAGAAAACCTATCTGCACTCTAACACTCCATTTGTTACTTACAACAGGCAACTCAATAGATAAAGCACTGAAGAAACAAGACATCCGTGCTTCTAAAGTTCAACAGACAAACCACAAGGCAAAGCACTTGAATGAATGATTCATCGAGCAGCAATGGAAAGAATGGTTTTTCTGCTACTTATGAAAGACAAAAACAAAGGAACTTTGTCTTATGAATAGCTAGATAGATACTTTGTCTATCATACGCAAAAGACTAGTAATGGTTAGGATGAATCATTGACCTTCATTAGCATTAATAATGCTTTTTCCATATTGATGAAAAAGTCAGCCATTGCAGCTATACCTTGACCAGAGCTTATTAAGAAACTAGAAGTCATCTTCTCCGAGGACAGTGCTATAGGCATTCCAACATATAAGGATTAAGCAGAAGTCAGAGGATTCAAAATACGCTAATCCAAATAACTTCTGTCATTAATGGAGCTCAGATATCTCCAATGACTAGAATTCAAATCAACTATAAATGCAGCATAGTTGGAAGCAGGACAAAGTAACAAAGAATTGAGAAAATCATTCAAATCTTTATGAGAGTATTTACTGATCTGAGCTAAACCTTTTGCAATTCTTCAAGTGTCAAAAGCCTTGCATGCAAATCTTCCTCAACTCTCTTTCAAGGCTCCCAACTACCTTTGGGAAGATCAGTTACTTCTTCATTCAACTTTCAGAAACCTTCCCCTATACTTACTGAGAAATTTCTATACTTAAACTTCCAATATTAATCTCTTGTAAAGTTCCTTGAGCTAGTAGTTATGACTAGACTCAAGAAAAGCTGTGACTATCTAAGTGCAAACAAGAGTTGTTTGTTCACACCCCCTAGAGCTGAAATGTAGATGAGTGCTAGGAGCATTGTAAATATGCCCCTAAAGCTAAAAGCTAGAAGAGTGCTGGGAGCATTATTTATGCCCCCTAGAACTGGAATCTAGGAGAATACTAGGAACACTATTATATTTCTACTATTGGGAATAGTAGAACCCAAGACACTAAGAGAATAGTATTCTTAGAAAAGAGGAGTAGAGTTTTTACTTGAACTACTATAAAAATCATTGTGTTCATTTATTTACTTACTTATTTGTTGATTGAGTGATTGATTGCTAGAGGGACAATTAATGCTAAGGGCTTGAGAAATAATTTTTAAAGTATCCAATTCATCCCTCCCCTCTCGGGTTTTAGGCTAACCTTCGGGACCAACAAAAGAAACTAAAAAATGAAGTGACTTTGTCTAATGGATAGCTGGATAGATACCTTGTTTGAAAATGATTCCAAATAATAGGTGTTCAAATAAGGAATCAGACTTGGTAACTTTAGTTATGAATTGCAAAATCTACAAGTAAGCAACAAAAGAGATAAGTTGTCCAACTTGATATATTTATTTGATGAATGGAATCTATGCCTTACATGTTTATATACTCTACATGCCTCTGAAAATGATTGCCACACACACATATATATATATGTGACTAATTAATCATTGATGTAATTGTAGTCCTAAGGCATAGTCCAGCTTGTTTGGGGAACTTTACAGTTCAAGGTTCCGAATAAGAATTCCTTTCCTAATCATTCCATTTGCAAATCATCATTAAGGCTTGAACCTCTAGTAATGAACCAATTAAGATAATGAAATTGAATGTTAAATAAAAATTTAGAAATCATGTTCATGTTATGAATTAATTCACCTTACGCTTTATATTTATCATTCATGATTGTAATGCATATCCAACATGTTTAAGTATGGTTAAATTGAAATTATTCAGTGACTTGAAAAATGCTTGAAATGGATGAAATGAAATGTTTTGAATAGAAATAATAATGTTTGTGATGTTTGAATGATTTCTTTAACATTATACCAAATTTGATTATGTTGATACATGCTTAAGTTAGAATGATATGCTAGTTAGGAAGGAAGGAATGAAATATTAGAATTGAAGGAAACATTAACAATAACTGCTTAGAAAGGGGAGCTGCCTATACCATACTAGGTGCTTGTTCGAGAGCCACCTCCCAATTCAAGAGGATAAATACCTAGGCGATGATTCATTCTTTATTACATTTCTCTCTTCATCTCTAGCCTTCTCCGACCAAAAAAAGGGTTGTGCCTATGCTTGTCCATCTTCCATTAAAGCCATTTCCTTAATTTTCCAACCCTTCCATCAAGTCTCTACTCCTCAATGGCACCAAAGGTAGTAGTTTCTAAAACTCAGAGAGGAGTCAAGTGACCCAAAACTCATAGAGAGGCATCCACTTCCTAACCTACAACCTCTAGAAGCTCTAGAAGGCCTTGAGCCATAGAGAGTGAATGTAATCCTTCTTTCATCCAAATGTGAATGAGGAAGAAAATGTTGGAAGAAATGAAGAAGGGGGACATTCATTTGATTTGAAATCATTGCCCACAGAGGTTAATGGGAGAAAAGTTCCTATTACAATATTTCAAACCAAAGACCTTCCACCAGATTACTTTGGCAGTGAAGACAAAAAGTTTAAATTTTACACTTCAATGTTGGGAAGGCCAGTTCATGTGCAAAGAAAAATAGACTTGGAATTCCTTGATAAATGCAATTCAGACATTTGTGCTATGCTCAATTATCAAGGATGAACTTAGTTGTTAGAATATGATGCACTCATATATAGAGAGTTGGTGCTCATATTCTATTTCAACTAAAATTTGAGTTCTTATACATCTATGGTAAAGAGAGTAGAAATAGACTTTAGCTTCATATGCTATCTCCTGAAGAGCATTGAGGAGAGATTTTGGGAGTCCCTACAGAAGAAGAAGAAGATGAGATCAAGAAGGAAGAAATATTTAATAATTTATCCACTAAAGTAGTATATATCTCAACTCATACTTATATGAGGATAAGGGACATGAATATTGAAGTTAAAATGCTTAGGAAAGTTTTAGAAAACATATTTTCACATCCAAATTAAGTGGAACAGAATAGGTGGTTGCCAATGAGGTAAGAGTTCTATGAAAAATTTATACCTACCAAAAGGTTAGCCTATCATACCTTATGTTCAAAGCCTTTGAACATATGCCATAAAGGATAGATCATGTTGCTCAATATGGTGTGTGGTTGACAAAAAGTTTTAGCACTTTCAAGTTCTTGTAAGTGGAGACTCTTACCTAAAAATGTCTTCACGTAAGAAAGATTGGGTAGGAGCCACTATGTTAAAAAGAATGGGACTTTCAACTTTTGATTATCTAGTTGAAATGATGGAGAAAATTTTGCAGGAAATGGAGGAAGATGAAAATGAAAAAGAAGAAGAAAATGAAGAAGGAAGAGAGGATGAGGAGGAGGTGGAGGAAATAAAAGAAAGTAATGACACATTCGATCCTAGTATAGAAAGGGATCTGTCACCTCGTAGAGCCTCATCTACACTATCTATCCCTAGATCATCGGCCTACACACTTTGTCAATGAAAGTAAAGGAACTAAGACTGGAAATGAAAAGAGAAGTTGAAGAAATTAAGGGAGTGCAGGAAAGCATAGAGAATAAGTTAGATGCACTCATCTCAAACTTTGGGATAGCTCGGTCTACTTCTACACATGAGCCTACACCACCCACTCTCTAGTCACCACTAATAAGAATCCAAAGCCATCTTTCTCAATTGATGAATTCATTACTACCTAGGTTGCCACTCAAGAAGATCTTGTAGTTCCTTTAACCAGTACAGATCCTCATGCTATCTCATAGCGATCTTAGTTTTTCATTTTGTAAAAGCATCGCTTTATATGTCTTCATTTGAAGAATATAGTGAGGAGTATATACCTTTGTGAGAATTCTCAAACTAGGATTATTGACTTATAATCTCTTTTGACATACAAGTAGATGGTTTATATTTTATGATTTTAATTCATTTTTATGACAATTACTATATATGAATGTTCACTATTAGTGTTGAATGGTTTAAGCTTAATTGAGTGATGGTTCAAATTTAATACCTCGCAAGTGCACGGTCGATGTGTAGTCTAGTGTGCTTATGCAAGGGTCGATCCC